>JACVTC010000024.1:487500-512500 GCA_016946835.1 Neocallimastix lanati (nom. inval.) | reverse complement strand
CTCATTTCATTTAATAATTATAAATATAATAATTAAGTCAACTTTTAAACTTTTTTTTTATTAGTTATTTAATTATTAGATTTATATTATTATTTTTATTATTATTATTATTATTATTATTATTATTATTATTATTATTATTATTATTATTATTATTATTATTATTATTATTATTATTATTATTATTATTATTATTATTATTATTATTATTATTATTATTATTATTATTATTATTATTATTATTATTATTATTATTTTAACTGGTAAACTGGTAACATTTAGTTATATTATTAATTATTTCCTTCTTTTTTTTTTTTTTTTTTTTTTTTATATATTAATAATTTTAATTTAATTATAATCATTAATTAAAGTTAAATAAAAATAATAAAAATAAAAATAAAATAACGCTAAAAAATTTATTCATGAATAATCTTTTAAGATATATATATATATATACTTATTTGAATGACTAGAATTTCCAATTTTTCAAAATATGACTCTTTATTTTTTTTTTTTTAATTTTATAATTTTATTTTATTTTTTTATTCTTTATCTTTTATTTTTTTTAATTTTATTTTTATTATTTTATTATAATTATTATTTTTAATTTTATTATTAAATTTTAATAAACATATTATAATTATTATTTTTTTTTACTAATAATTATTACTAAATATAATTATGATGATAATCTTGACTAAACTATTTATTAATAATAACAATAATATGATTTTTTCCTTTTATTTCAGTATATTACTATTTTTAAATAATAAATAAATAATTAATTATATATAAATGTTATTAATAAAAATATTTATTATTACTATTATTATATGTATTTAAAAAGAGGTCTTTTATATATATATAGAAATAATATATATATAATAAAAAGATATATTATAATAAAGAAAATAATAATAATAATAATAATATACTTTAAAAATTAAAAAATAAAAAATAAAAAAATAAAAAAATAAAAAAAAAAAGCATGAATAAAATTTATATATATATATAAAAATAATAATAAATTAAAATAATATGAAGAAAAGAAAATAATATTTATGATGATAGGATTATTATTTGTTAATTTTTCTTTTTTTGTTTTTTTTTTATTTTGCTTTGTTTTGTTTTCTTCTTCTTTTTCTAAATTCTCTGTGAACGAATAGATTTATCAAGCCATTGAGTTAATTTTAATTTAATTGTTGGATTTGTCGATAAATGAGCATGTAAACGAATAATCTTTAGTAAGTATTCCCTATCTGGGAATGTTTCAAATTCTTTTTGTATATTAATTGGTGGTTCTGAATAAATGGTTAATAAATGAATAATACTCTTATATTTTGATCCATGTTCTAATAAATCAGTAGAAAGACCCATACCTTGTCCATCAGCATGGAAGAATGAATATAAGATCTATATATATTTATATATATTTTAAAAAAAAAATAAAAAAAAAATAAAATAAAACAAAATTATTATGTGTTTCAAATATATATATAATTTATATAAAAACTAATTTTTTTTAAAAAAAATTAGATTAAATACCTTAAAAGCATTATCAATGACAGCTAATTGTCTTGGATTTAACATCTTTCTATCTTTTTCTATTGGTCCAAAGAGTTGTGGTATCATAATATTTTCAATAATAATTAAAACTTCACACCAAATCTTAGTGATAACAATTTTTGCCATTTTTGGTGAAAGTCCAAGACATAAGGTTTGAAGATTTTTATTTAAATATCTTGTTAGAGGTGCAAGTGAAGTCTCACATTCTAACATTGATATTGGATCTAATACATTTTGACCTGTAGCTGTTACCATCTGTTTTAATTCAGCTTCTGAATAGAAAGGTTTATATAAATCTTCAGATGAATCTCTTGAATTCTGTTTATTGGTATCATCATTATCATTATTTTGATTGTAGTTATTGTTATTAGTATTATTATTATTATTACCATTTCTACCATTTCTACCAATAGAATATTGTCGAGTCAAACTGAAAAAGTTTTTACTTATGGAACTACTTACTGATTGTACAGCTTCTTGATCTTTAATCATTTTATAGAGAACAATTCTCATATATGGTACCATACGATTAACGATAGCACGAACAAAATCATCTCTACAACGTTTTAAATGATGTGTAGCTTGTTTCAAATGGAATTCTAAATTTTCAGAATTACCCATTTTCGTTAAACGTACTAAAACACGTCCTTGAGGTTCTAATTCTACCCATATATCATGAGTTTGATGATTATTATAAATGGATGAGAGTTTAATAGTACCAGTACCACAAACTTCATTTTCAATTAAAAAGTTTGAATTCTTATTATAAACTTTAATATCAAGAGAGGTAGTTGGACATATACTAACTTGGAAAGTTTCATCCCAAATTGGATTTAAGGTATCATGAACAACACTAGATTTGGCAACTAAACGACCTCTGTTAAAGTCAACACTACCTATAGCTACATTATCATTATTTTCTGTAGATAGTTTTTCTTTTCCATAATCATCTTTTTCATTATTTCTACCTTTATTATCCATATTATCAGGACTACCTGGTATACGAATAACAACATATGGATTACTGAAACCATCATTATTACATGGTGTTAGATTTTCACCACTAAAAATTTGTAACAGGAAAATACCAGAAACAACAGAATTATTAATATCATCCATAGATTCTTCATCAGTAATATAATTTTCTTTAATTAACTCATTAATTTCTCTGTAAATATCAGCTAATTTTAATTGAGCAACTTCAATATTACAAAGTTTAGTACAAGTATCATTAGAAACAATATAAACTTGATTATCAGATTTTTCTTTTGGTGAAGATTTAATTTCACCTTCCTTAATTAATTCACAATATTGATCAATAGTTTTATTGATGGTTTTTGAAAAAGTTAATAAGAAACTTTGATATTGGTAAAGATTATTCCATCTTAAATCCTTAATAAAGTTAAGTTCATTATAAATCATATCAAAAAGTTTAACAATTGATGAAGAATGTTGGATATTATAAATGGTATTATTTTGATAATCATCTTCAGCAATTGATTTTTCAACCCATTCTGAGGTTTGTTTATCTAAATCATGAAGCCATTTTTGAATAAATGGATAAAAATAAGCTTCAATAATGGATTCATTTCCAATCGTTTCACTTGATCTATTAATAAATATATTTTTTAAAGAGGGTACCGTTTTTTTATAATAATCTTCTAAATAAAGTAGTTCATTGAAAAGATTAAATGCAACATCACTATATTGTAAAGCTTCTGGGGCTATAAAAATAATAAAAAAAAAATATAAAATATATAATGTATAATTTATAATATAAAATATATAATATGAAATATGAAATATAAAATATAAATATTAAAATATATATATATATAATATGAAATATAAAATATAAATATTAAAAAAAAAAAAAAAAAAAAAAAAAAAAAAAAAAAATATGAAATATGAAATATGAAATATGAAATATGAAATATGAAATATGAAATATGAAATATGAAATATGAAATATGAAATATGAAATATGAAATATGAAATATGAAATATGAAATATGAAATATGAAATATGAAATATGAAATATGAAATATGAAATATGAAATATGAAATATGAAATATGAAATATGAAATATGAAATATGAAATATGAAATATGAAATATGAAATATGAAATATGAAATATGAAATATGAAATATAAATATAATATTATAATATATATATATATAATATGAAATATAAAATATAAATATTAAAAAAAAAAAAAATATGAAATATGAAATATAAAATATAAAATATAAATATTAAAAAAAAAAAAAATATATATATATATATATATATAATATGAAATATAAAATATAAATATTAAAAAAATATGAAATATAAAATATAAAATATAAATATTAAAAAAAAAAAAAAATATATATATATATATATAATATAAAATATAAAATATAAAATATAAAATATAAAATATAAAATATAAAATATAAAATATTAAAATAAAAAAAAAAAAAAAAAAATTTAAATATATAAAAAATGATTAATAAATAATATAAATGAATAAATAAATAAAAAATAATAATATATAAATAATTATAGATATAAATAATAATATATATAATTATAAATAAAAAAAATAATAATAATAATAATATATATAATTATTAATAATTAATATAAATGAATAAATAAATATATATATATTTTTTAATTTTTTATATCATATTTTGTTTTATATATAAAACAATGTAATATTATTATTATTATTATTATTATTTTATAATTATTATGTATATAATTCATTTCTTGATTTTTTTTAAAAAAAAAATATTTTTTATTTTAAATTATTTATTTACCTTGAAGATATTTTTTAATATTGATAAATTCAGTTAAAAATTTTTCAATATAAACTTTAGCTGTTAATTTTGTAATATTAGCTTCTCTTGAAAAGGCCTTCTTATAATATTTTTCATTATCTTCTAAATCATTAACGATAAGATTAATTAAATTAATTACACTAGTTAATTCACATTCTGCAGATTCTTGGAATGGTGTACTCTTTGATTTTAATAAATCATATCTTTTGGCGGCACAAGTTTTTAATTCTGAACGAATTTCTTGTCTAAAAGTATCAGGTAAATTTCTCTTGGACTCTCTATAAATTTTATTCTTACTAATCATACGCCATAAAAGGATAGCAATTTGAAGAGCACCTCTTGGTTCATTATTATGGAAAAAGTCTCGATAATAACAAACTTGAGTTTTTTGATAGTTATGCATATCATCTAAAAGATCAATAAAATGAGGACGTTCATAGGTTGGAAGCCATTGTGGTTCCTTCAAACTATTATAAATGATATCATACATTGTTAATAAATTAGATATAGTAACCTTATTATCGCGATACAGATTATAGATGACTTCTAATCTTAGTAAGGTGGATTCCGCATCACCAATAACCCAAAGTCTTTGGAAAACATTCAATACGGTTTCTCCATCTTGAGAAAGGAAGACAGAGGATAGGGCATGGGTATCTTCATCCTGTTCCTTTTCATCTTGATATTTTGTACTACTACTTTTGAGAACCATTTTTTCCAGATAATCTTTTTCATAAGTATAACAAGCTCTTAATAGATAGAAATAAAGACGTTTAAGGGACATCTTACTCTTTAAAATATTCAGTTGAATTTGATCATATTCATAGGCTAGTCCTTGAATTTCCGGTACTTCAATTTCTTTATCTTCTAATTTTTCTTCTTCAATCATATCAATTTCTATTTTTATCTTACCACCAACCCATTTCTTCTTCTTATCATTACTTGGAACTAAATCATACCATTTACTGAAATAACCAACGCTAACTATATTAGAAATAATTAAACCAAGGTTAACATTTACGGTTCCTAAGAAAGTAGAATCATTACCTCCAGGTTGATGAGTACTACTACTTTTCCAGAAAGATTTAGAACTCTTTTTAGCATCATAGACATTAATGATAACATTTTTTGAAATATCTTTAATTTCAAGAGCTATATGTTGATTGAAAAGTGGTGTATTTGTATTTTGAACGACTTGAGTTTGATAGGTATCATTATCATAAATTAATTCACAAAAAGTACTTCTTAGAGACTTTTCCTTACAAACTAGATCCTTTGCTTCCATAATCTTAAAATTTACTTTTATGGAAGTACCATCATTTATTAAACTTTGTTTGTTTTCTTTAGCCTTTTGAATTTTTCTTTTTTCATTTTCCCATTCTAATGAAAAACGATAATTTAAAAAAAGGGATAATACATATTCTATTGATCTATTTTCTGCATCTTCTTCCCATTTATATATACCATCAGATGAATTAAAATCTGTTTTTTCAAATAAAGTTTGTTTACAATTTTCCAAATAATTTGATATCGATTGTCTATAATTATAAGATATAGTCTAATATTATATGAAGAAAAAAAAATATATAAATAAAATAAAAATAATATATATAAATATCCATATATTAATAATATAATAATAATAATTAAATTAATAAAACTATTCCTATTTATTTATTTATTATTATTTTTATAATTAATATGTATTTATATTTATTTGATTTATTGTATTAATGAGAATATATTTTTATCTATTTGTTTGCTTAATTTTATTCTATGATAATATGTTTGTCCGTTTAATTCTATTCCTTTTTTTTTAATCTATTGAATATTTATTTGAATTTTGATTTATTCAATTTCTTTTAATTCTTTTTTAATTTAAGCTTTTTCTATTACTAGTTTTATTTCATTTTGTCCGTTTAATTCTATTTCTTTTTTTTTTTTTAATCTATTGAATATTTATTCGAATTTTGATTTATTCAATTTTTTTTAATTATTTTTTAATTTTAATCGATTGAATATTTATTCGAATTTTGATTTATTCAATTTTTTTTTTAATTCCTTTTTAATTTAAGCTTTTTCTATTATAAGTTTTATTTCATTAACTAAAAATATATACTTCAGAAAAAAAAAGAAAAAAAAAAAAAGATTAATTTATAATTTATTTTTTGTTAATCAAATTACTTTTTCATTGTCATCTGCTTCATCTTTATTATTTGAATTAACACCAATAAATGAAGCCATTGCATTATTTACAGGAGATGAAGGTATCACTGGAGATAAGGATGCTGGTGATACAGGAGAGTCCATTTTTATATTATTCATATAAGGAGACAGATAGGGTGATTGTGCACCAATTTTAGAATATCTACCATTATCGTTATAAGTTGAATTTACACTTGGAAGAGTATCGTATTCACTTACTTGACCAATGGATGGAGTTTTTGATTTATATGAAACAACTTCTGAAATGGATTCAGTATTCGTGGATTTTAATGAATTTCTTCTCTTCTTTTTATTTCTTGATAAAGAAAAATGATGTATTGAGTCCGTTAAAAGTTCTACAGGCTTTAATAATGGTGAATTGGATAATGAAAATGCTCTTGATTGATTTATATTTGGAGATGTTGGCTTTGAGGCAATTTCGGCATCATTTTTATCATCTATTTATTTTATAAAAAAAAAATAAATAAATAAAAATAATGTTTTTTTAATTATTTCAAATTTATAAATACATATAAAATTGAAAAATAAATTAATTCTTTGCTAATTAAATTTATATATTTAAAAATTTTATTATATTTAAAGAAAAAAAAACGATAAAGCTAATTTTTATATTAATACTGATAGTTTTAAAACTCTTTAAATTTTAATATTATTCTTTTTTTTATTCTGAAGTTTATAAAAAAAAAAACCATTTTATTTTAAAAACTTTACCTCTTATTTTACTATTTCGTCCTAAAAATCCTGCCATTTTTATTAAATTTCTATATTTTGATTCTTATATTTTTAACTATTATATATATTTATAAGTTTATTCTTGTTTTTTTTTTTTTTTTTTTAATAAAAAAATTTAAAAGGTATAAGTTATTAAATTATTAATTTTAAACTATAAATTAAAAAAAAATAGATAGTGATTAAAATTTTTTTTTTTTTTGTGTAATAATAAAAGTCCTATTTAATAAAATTTTTGATTTATTATATTTTGAATAATATTAAATATGTCTTTTTGTCTTCTTTAATATGAAACATATATTGATAAAAAAAATAAAGAATAAAAATAAGAATTAATATTTCTATAATTGATAAGACAAAAATAAGGATAAACTGATAAAATATTAGTATGATTTAAATTTTTACATATATATATAAAAGAATCCAATTATTACCTAAATTTTAAACTTTTTTTTTATCTTGATAGTTTAAAAAGTGTTCTTTTTTATTTTTTCTTTTATTGTTATTCTTTTTTAATATCTAAATAAAATAATATGATATATTTTAAGTAAATATATTAAATTTCTTAAATTATTTTATTCTAATTTTATTAATTATTATTTTTATTATTATTTGTTAATATAATAATAATTGAATATAGAACTATTTTATTTTACAATAATTCTTTTTCTTTTATTATATTATTTTGTTTTATTTTCTATTAATGTTTATTATTATTTTATATTTTAACTTTATTTTTTTGTTTTATTGGTTTTATTTGATTATTTATTTATATGTTTTCTTTTTTATTTTTTATTTTTATTGTTATTTATTAGCTTAATTTATATATATTATTATATAATAAGAAATTTTAGAATAGTATAGTTATGTCTAATTGTTTTTCATAGTAGAAATATATATAATATCTTTTATTTAAAAAAAAAATAATTTAATTTATTTTGATATTAATATTTCTTTTTTTTTTTTTTTTTTTTTTGTTATTAAAAAAAAAAAAAAATGTCGTTTTTATTATTTTGATTTTTTTTTATTATTATTATTATCAAAACTTTCTTTTTTTCTTAAAATAATAAAAATAATAATGAAATATAGATTAGATATATAATTATATACTCTTTTTTTTTTAATATTTTATATTTTTAAATAATTGTCTTTAATTATACAAAAATTTATTATTTCATTACTGATTATTGTTGAATTTATTGTCATAGTCATTAATCTTATATTTAATTATTATTTTCATTATTATTAAAATACTTTTTAAGCCAATAAATGCTGAAAAAAAAAAAAGGATTAAAAGAAAGAAAAAAAATAAAAGGTAATTCTTTCTTTTTCTCTTTCTTTTAGTTTTAATTCCTCCTTTTTTTTTTAATTTTTATTTTTTTATAATTAGATTTAAATTTCTTTGACTAAAAATAATAATAAATTTTTTTTTTTTTAGTTTTACTTTCTATATTTGACCTGACAATATATTAAAATAAATAAATAAATCAACATTAAAATATATATATATATCAATTAAAAATCAATTTTAATATATTGTAATATATTGTAATATATTAATATAGTATTTCTAAGTAAATTATTTTCATTATTATTAATTAAAATAAAAAAGAAATTACGAAATACTATAAATTATTAACAAACAATAAAATGAACTATAATAAAATAAAAATAAAAGAAAAAAAAATTAATAATATAAATAAATAAATAAAACATTAATTATTAAAATTAATTAATAAAATTTTCATTATTTATATTTGATTACCAATATTAAAATTTTTATATTTATATTTACATTTATATTTTTAATATTTATTTATATTTCATAATTAATATTTTATATTTAATATTATAATATTTTATTTCGCTTTATATTAATTATTAGAAAAGGCCCTTTTGGAATAGCAAAATTCAGAATATTTTATATTTTTAATTTTCTATTGGTAAATATTAATAAACTTAAAAAACATATAATAATTCTGTTCTAAAATATTATTAATAGTAAATATTATAAAAGCTTATTATCTATTTACCAATTTATCTATTTATCTATTTATCTATTTATTATGTATCATTTATTAATTTATTTTGTATATTTATATAACGCCAAAAGAAAAAAAGTTTACAACAGCAATTAATAGGAAGAAAGTTATAAAACTTATTATTTTTATTTTATTTTTTTATTACATATTTTTATATAATTTTTTAGAAAAAAAAATTAAATGAGTAATCTAATTTTTTATTTTTATTATTCTTTTTTATTTTATTATTATTATTATTTTCATTTTTATTCATTCTATTTTTATATTATTTGCCCAACAGGAAGCATATATATATATAATATTACTAGATTTAATAGGAAAAAGTGAAAATTCTTATCCTTAATTTGTATTTAATTAAAAACACTTTAGCTTAACTAATAAATTACATTTTATTTGTTACTCTTTCTTATTATAGGCTTTTTTTTTATTATAATATATATATATAATTAATACAAATTTGGCTTTTCAAAATAACATTCTATTTCAATAATTAAACCTCAATTTTATTTATTTATTTATTTATTTATTTATTTATTTATTTATTAATAATTTACTCATTCAATTGAATAGTAATTTATTTAAATATATATTATTTTATTCCTTCAATTAGATACTAATTTATTTAATTATTATTAATATATTCACTCAATTAAATTATAATTTATTTAAATTAATATTATTTTATTCATTAATATTATAGTAATTTATTTAAACATTCATTAAATTACTTTAAAATTACTTCAATACTATTGGATATAAAATTTTATAATTAATTTGAATAATATATTAATTTTACTCAAATAAACTATTTTTTTCAATACATTTATATTTATTTACATGATTTATTTATATTGATAATATATTATTATATATATTGTTTATTTTTATATATTAAAATAATACAAAATAAATTAGAAACTTGAATTTAAATAAAGAAAAAAAAATTAAACAAATTTTTACTATATTATTAAAAAACTTTCTAAATTAATTTTTTTAATTTATTAATATATTATTTTTATATATTATTAATATATTATATATCAATTGATTTTTTAAAGTTACACAAACAAATAAATTCACCATTAAACTTTGTCATATCCATATAATTTACTTTTAAAAAAAAAATTAAGAAAACATTTAATTCTATTCAATTTTATATTTAATTTATATTAATAATATATTAATATTAATCATCATCAAAAAAGAATAAAAATGCTTTTTACTATATTAGGTAATATTAAATTATATAAAATAAAAATATTTTAAACATAATCCTAAATAGCATATAATACTCTATTGATTAAGAATTAGATAATAAAAAAAAAAGAATTCATAGTAAATTAATAAATAAATATATAAATAAATAAATTATTTGCATAATTTAATTATTATATTAATTGAAATATATATTAAATTAGTTTATAATATATTAATTTCTTTTTAAAACTTTAAAAAGTATCATAAATACATTGGCTTCACCAATAAGTGGATAAACGAAAAAAATTTTTCTTTTTTATTTTTGACATACAATAGTGGCTCATAAATCACATGACCTCAACAAGTATTAATATTTATACATTCAAACATAAATATAAATATAAAAATAAATATAAATATAAATATAAATATAAATATAAACATAAATATAAATATAAATATAGATATAAATATGAATAATTATATAATAATTGAAATAAATAATCAAAGAAATAAATATAAATATATATATCAATTTTTTTTTTTAACGACCGTAGCAGGATTTCTCCCCAGCTGCACATCCTTAGACACACAATAGTTTATTACTGGAGCTAACTTCCTACTTACAGTTTCTCTGCATTGGCGCTCTATTCCCAAGTATTATTACTGCTTGTCATTGTACGATAATCTTACAATTGTGTCTTGCAGCCACAATCTTAGTGATCACATGACAACAGAATATATATATCTAAGTAAATCAATAAAATCAAAATTAAAAATAAAAAAAGTAGTCATTAAAGATTACCAAGAATTATTTAATTATTCATAGTTCTATATTCCATAGAACAGAGAAGAGAGAAGAGAGAAATAATTAATACCTATGCTTTATTTATTTATTTATTTATTTATTTATTTATTTATTTATTTATTTATTTATTTTTTATTTAATTATTTTTTATTTATTATTAATTATAGGTACCCAGCAAAGTAACACAAATGATAATAAAAGGGAAAAAAAAATAATTTGTTAATGATGATAAACAATATATATTTATAAAAGAAGATTGATGATTAATAGTAAAGATTGCATTTTTAAATAATAATGATAATTATAATTCTGTCATTATTATAAATAGAAATTTTTTTCATTTTTATTAAAAAAAATTAAAAGTTTTTATTTATAGCAATGACAATGATAATAATAATTTAAAATAATGAAAATACTAATAATAAAATTAATAAAAATTTTTGTTAAAAAAAGTTTATATGAATAATAATAGAACAATAATTATCATCAAAGATTATCAATATTAATTTATTTCAATTGATAAAATTTTAATATTCTTTAATATTACTCTTAATAAAGTTTATACATTTTATGCATATTCATCTGCATAAAAAAAAAAACGGTAATAAAGAAAACATTTTTGATATACTTTTACAATATATAAAGTCCACTGAAAAAATGCAAACTTTTTTTTAATATATTAATGATTAAAATATTTTTACGGCAACTTACAATGACTATTTGGATATTTAATAATAAAAAAAGATAAAGCTATTACTTAAATAATAAAATAAAATTTTTTTATTATTAAAATTACTAAAATAAAGTTTATTTAATTAATTAATTAATTATTTATTTATTTATTTAGTTATTTATTTATTTATTTATTTATTTATTTATTTAGTTATTTATTTATTTAGTTATTTATTTATTTATTTATTTATTTATTTATTTATTTATTTATTTATTTATTTATTTATTTATTTATTTGTTTGTTTATTTATTTATTTATTTATTTATTTATTTATTTGTTTGTTTGTTCGTTTGTTTGTTCGTTTGTTTGTTTTTTAGATTAGTTTTAATTCAATAAATCATTTTAATTGTACATTATTACTATTAATACATTCCCATTATTTAATGGTTAATAAATAGAGAATTTTTGTTGAAGTTTAAATAAATTTTAAATATTTTGTATTTTATTATTGAATATTCAATAATAATAAAAATGTATTTAATAATAAATAATTAATATTATAAAAAAAAATAATAAATAAATTATAAATCATTAATAGCATTCTATTAAGAAAAAGAATAAATAAACGTTACATTAATATTTAGTTGAATACATATCTAATAATTAACTAATATATATTATATATATATGTAAGGAAAAAAAATTTTATAATTATATCATTATTATTAACATTTTTTTAAAAAAAAAAAAAAAAAAAAAAGATATATCTTATTGTTTCATTTCATATGATATGTTAAAAAAATAATCTTGATATTAACTATTTTTTTTTTTTTAATAGTTTCATTTATTGAAAATTTTAAACTTTATTTATTTATTCATTAATTTATTACATTAATATTTAAATTAATAAAAAAAAATAATAAATATTATTTGTCCATTTGAATAAAATAATATATTAAATAGCAATGTGAAATTTAAAGTAATATTCAAAATAAAGTGTGTAAATAAATTCTTCGCCTTGCTAGCATGTCTTACTACATTTCCAGCGTTGACTCTCTTGATATTAACTATTTCTATCATTTATCAAATAATAATGAAGATGATGGTAGATCTCAATTTTTTTTTTTTTTTATTCGGAACATGTACCCATAGAAGTCATAATTATTAATCAGATGGAAAAGCATAATTGTGATGAAATAAAAAAATTTGAAAAAAGCCTTTATCAGAAATAGGTTTATTATTGTAAACAAAAATAAAAAAAAAAAAAAAAACTTTATGATCTTTATGATATAATATCTGCAAAAAAAAAGATGGAACATTTAAAATAATCAAAAATGACGAAACTACAAAAAAAAAAAAAAAAAAAAAAAAAAAGTCTATCTTAGAAATATAATCTATGGCGTGATAATTATATAAGGAAATTTTGTTTTATTTTCATGGAATCACAGGGCGGTCGAACATAGAAATTTAGTAGTGGCTCATATTATGATTCCTTTGTATACCTAAACCATAGCACTATACTGATGGTATTTTTTTTGGGGATAGTGTATTTTGCAATCGTGCATATTTCAATGTGGCGTATAAAATTTTTAAGATATTCTATACAATCATAAATAAATATATAATTAATTATTATTTTAAAAGAAATAATAATATATTTTTTCAATTAAATATTATTAAATAACTATTTCAAAAGAAATAATAATATATTCTATTAAAAAAGAATTATAAAAAATTATTTTTATAATTGAATATTAATAAATTATATACATATAAAAAAAAATATTTATTATTATTTATTTGATTATTGAAAAACAAGCCACATTGCGAAATGTACGATTGCTAAACGCACGATTTTTTTTTAACATTAACATATTTTGAAAGGGTTAGATTTTCAAAACTATGACAAAAAGAGTGAATGAGATGAAGTATCAAGAAAAAAAAGAATCAGGATCTATCCTGGTTGTTAGTCCGTGGGCTAGCATACATATGGATCCTGGTTTGACCCTGTCCTTTGACTATTTCTTGGTTTTCCTCACAAGAGGTTTTTACAGAAAATGAGAGTTGCATTTCCCCAAATTGCATTTCGCCAAGTGGCGTAGTATTAAAATGATGCATTTCGCTAAGTAGAGTATTGATATAAATAAATAAATAAATAAATAAATAAATATTAATTCAAAATAATTTTTTTAAACTTCTTTTTATTCAATATTTAATTTTATTTATTGATTTATTGATTTATTTAATAATTTTCAATTTGGCGAAATGCCACATTTTTTTAATACGTCATATGCTTTCAAAAAAATGTGGCATTTCGCCAAATTGAAAAAAAATCAATAAATAAAATTAAATATTATTAATATCGCATAAAAACAATTTTAAAAAAAATATATTTTGAATTAATATTTATTTATTTATTCATTTATTTATATCAATACTCTACTTGTCGAAATGCAACCTGGCGAAAAGCAACTTGGGGAAATGCAACTTGGGGAATTGCAACATTGTAATACTACGCCACTTGGCGAAATGCAACATGGCGAAATGCAATTTGGGGAAATGCAACTCTCCCGGAAATACCCACTCCTGTGGTTAGGCTTACAGGTAAGTATTTCCCTCTATTATATGTATATATATATATCACATTCTAAATCTCCCAAAGTAATATAGATACTGTCCTAATTGTGGGCCTGAGAAGGTTGCCTAAATACTATATTGCAATCTTTCTGATTTATATAGTATTTATATCATTGGGTTAGGTTATATTGGGTCTCGCTTCAAAGGGAAATTAGAACCTGGAGAAACACTCCAAAGAAAAAAGCATACTAGAAAATTCTCAGTAATAATATACGTGTCAGAGCACCAATGCTGAACACTCAGTAAGGCCGTCCAGTAGGGACAACATCTGGCTATGCGAAAAATATGGAAGTGTTGTGTTGTGACTATCTCAATATTCCCATACCCTTTAGGGAGTGGGAACTAAAATAAAAGGCGATACACCCGGGAAAAATAAAAAAAATCAAGAGGAAAAATAAAAAAATCAAGAAGAAAAATAACAACAGCAACAAAAAAAATTTAATAGTTTGTTTGTCAATTATTAAAAAAAAATTCCAAGAAAGACATATATGTAAAAGATAAAAAAAAAAAATAAAATTGTATTAAATGTGGACTATATGATAGAAATAGACGTATGAATAATTTTTTTTCTTTAATTATTATTAAATATTGTAATTATTATTATTATTACATAAATATTCATTAGTACTTTATTATATATATATATATTATATTATTGCTTTAATTTTTTTTACAATTATTAAAAAGAAAAAAATCAATATAAGCAAATAGGGATAATTCAAACGATATAGTAATTATAAAATTTGTCTATTGTCATTTATATAGAATTTTTGAAGAGTTAAAATATAGTCGTTATATATAGAGTTGCAATGATTTCAAAATCTTATTAATTATGACTAATCTATATATTTGTAGAGAGTTTCCGCTGAAAAATATTTAGTAATTACAGTTAGAAGCTTTTGGCAATGATTTATTAAAAAAAAAAAAAAATTCCCAAAGAATTAAATGAAGTCATTTAGGTTTTCAAAAATATTATTTATAGGCTTTGTATTGTATTAATGAAGACCATCAATAGGTATTTAGGATGGTTCTATATACAGAAAATTCTGTTAAAAGTATGCCTAAAATAATAAAATATTTAGCTATATTGGATTATTTGAGTTTAAAACATATGATGTATTCCTTTTTTTTTTTTTTTTTTTTTTCCTATATTTATTCTTATTTATTTATTTTATTTATTTAAGTATTATTATATCAATAGTTTATTTATTTTATATTATTTTATATAAAACATTAATATATATATATAAGGCTTTTTTTTTTTTTTAATTTTTACCTTTTAATAAAATTTGAACTTTTTTAAAATTTTTAATATAAACTACTCCATTAGAGAGTTACAGAAGCCACAATTCATACTATTCTTTAATTATTCAATTTTCATACTTTTTAATTAGATAGTTAGATTATAATTTTTAATTTAAAATTTAAAAATTTTTTTTAAATAAATAAGGATAATAATAATAGTATTAATAATAGTACTAATAATAATAGTACTTATAATAATAATTGTAATAAAAATAGTATTAATAAAAAGAATAATAATAATAATAATAATAATAATAATAATAATAATAATAATAATAATAATAATAATAATAATAATAATAATAATAATAATAATAATAATAATAATAATAATAATAATAATAATAATAATAATAATAATTATAATAATAATAATAATAATAATAATAATAATAATAAATTTTTATTCCTTTATTATTATTATATTAATCCAATAATTTTAAAGTTTGATTAAAAATCTTTTTTTTTTGATTTTTCTTTTTTCATTTTATCCTTTATATCTAAAAAAGGAAGTAATATCAAAATAAACGACATGTGATTTACATTAATCAATCATTAATTAATAATAGATAATATTCATGTAATTTTCATATTCATAAATAGTTTTTCCATTTTAATTATTTACATCACATTACATTATACTACATTACATGCAATTTTATTTGTATTTTATTATAGATTAAAATTAAAATTAATAATAAAAAACTTTTTATTTTATAAAATTTCCAAAATTAAACTATGAATAAAAAAAAGTTTTTTTTTATAAATTTTAAAAGTTTTAATTATTTAAAATTACGTAATTAACTATGCAATGCCATTTTTATATATATTCATATGTATTTATATATATATACAGAAATAGAAATTGAAAATAAAATTAAAAATAGAAAGGTTAGGTGAAAATGAAAATAGAAAGGGGAAAAAAAAAAAAAGGAAAAGGTGAAAAGAAAATGAAAAAAGAAGAGTAAATTATATAAAATAATTCATTTTAAAAATTTAGATTTAATTATAATTATATAAATCAATTTTTTTTCTATTATTTCTATTTCTAATGAAAATGTTAAATGATATATAAAATGATAAATAAATAGTATAAATGATATATTATAGAATGGTAAAATATTATAAAGTATAGAATAAAATATTTTATAAAATATATAAAAAATGTCATATAAAATGTTATTAATGTTTAATATAATATAAAGTATAAAATAAGTAAAGAGAATTAATTTGTCTTTACTATTAATCCTTAGTATTTTACTAATTAATATTTATAAGTTATTCAGTTATTCATCTATAATCACTATTTTACTAATTATTATAAATTATTTTATTAATAATTAATAATTTTTATTTTTGTGATTATTATTAATTAATTTATTAATTACTATTTTACTATTGATTATTATTTATTATTATTTAAAATTTTTTAATCTCTTATTTATTATTACTTTAATTAAACTTTATATTTATTAGTATATAAATTATTACTATTTAATGTATAGATAGAAAGAAAGGATTTCCAATTTTTTTTTTTTTTTTTGTTTGTTTTCTTCTCTAATAAAGTTTATTTTAAAATTGGAATAGCCATTCGGTGATAGAGAAAGATCATAAATCCTAACAATTTATAAGCAAACAAAATAATTTCATATGCAAATAATTCCTATTTGTAAATTAAATTTTAATTTTAATTTTAATTTTAATTTTAATTTTTTTTTTTTTTTTGTAAATTATTTTTTAATTCCTATTTCATAAAGAATAAAGTTATATTAAATTTTTTCTTGGTATTTTTTTTTTTTTTTTTAATTTTATAGTTATTTTAATTTTATTATTATTATTATAATCATCATCATCATCTTTATTTTATAATAACCTTTTATTATAATTTTAATTAGTTTAAATTATTGTAAATGGGATGATTTTTTTCCTTTATATGTAATTGTATAATATATATATAAAATATAAATAATTATAATAAAAACAAAAATAATAATTTTTTTTATTTATTAAAATTTATATTAATTATTATTATTTTTTTTTCTATTCTATTTATTCTTTATCTTTATATTTTATTTCTATTTTTAATATTTCTTATATATTTTATTATGTTTTTATACTATTTTATAGTATTCTTTATATACTATTCATTAAATTATTTCATATAAAAGCTTTACCAATAATGATATTATTTTATTTATGATAAACCACTCATTTAGTTTTTTTTACCATTTTTATATATATTATCAAATATTAAATATAAAAGGTATATTTTTTTTTTCTCAATTTTATTTTTATTAAGGAAAAAAAATTATTTATATTTATAAATATATATAAATATATGAAAAATATATAAAAATATATAAATTTAAATATATAAAAATATAAATATATATATATATAAATTTTATAAAAATTAAATAAAAAAAATAATTTTATAAATTAAAATTTTTATAAATTTTATATTATTATTGTATATATTATTCAATAATAAGGAATATATTATCTTTTTATTGTACCTTAATAATAGAATAGCATTAAGAATAAATAAATAAAATAGATAAATAAATAAATAAAAATATTTAAAATAAAATTTAATTAATAAAATTATTATTTATTATTTACTATTTATTTTTAAATATATAAAAAATATTTTAAAAAATAAAGTAAGAAACAGAAATATATTAAATTTTTTTTTTTTTTTTTTCAAATTTTTTTTATTGAATATTTAAATATATATATATATATATATATATTTTTTTTTTTTTTTTTTTTTTTTTTTTTTTTTTTTTTTTTTTTTTTTTTCTACTTTATAACAATTCATAAAGTCAAATTTAAAAATAATATGTTTTATATTGAAGAAATAAAACAAAAAATAAAAGAATAAAGTTCTAATGATATTTATTAATATTAAATAATGCTTTTTTTTTTTTTAAAAAATAAGAAAAAATAATAATTTATTAAAATAAATAATACACTCTATGATATTAATAAAATGAAGAAAAATAATAGTTTACTTTTAAATATTAAAAAAAATATATATAAAATATTTTGGAGAAATAAAAGTAAATAATTATATATATATTAAATAGAAAAAAATAAATATAAATAGAAGATAAAAGGTAAACTAAGATTCTTATCATATAATTTCTTATCATATCAAAAAAAAAAAAAAAAATTATATATATATTAAAATATATAAACTAATTTAATTTATTTTATATTCTATATTCTACAGTTTTACTTTTAAAATAAAAAAAAGTGTTATTAAAAATTTTATCTTTATATTTTTTTTCTAAAAAAACAACATATATATATACATATATAAATATTATCAAGGTTATTTATTCCTGATTGTTATTATTAACTTTATATCTATTAAATAATATTTATATATTAATAATATTAACCAATATTATACTATATTTTATTTAATATGACTAATTTTATATAAAAAAATTTTTTTCCCTCTTATCTTTATCTTTATCATAATTACTATTAACAATAACATATATCATACTGTAAAGACTATTATTACTTATTTATTTATTTTTTTTTATATTTTTTTTTAAACAAAATTTATTTTCGCATTTTCAATAATTATATTATATCCAATACAAATATATTTATTTTTATTCAAACAATGATGTTTATTTCAAAAAATTAAAAATAATATTTAATAATACGAATTTTTTTTTAAGTACAAGTTCAAAGAAAAAATAATTTGTTGTACATAGTTTGGAAAAAGTTCAGCTCTTTTCATATTTATAAAACAAGAATATTATTGATTGTATTATCATTATCAGCTATATAATTTTATTCTTTATAATTAATACCAATTTATATCAATAATATATTTTTAAAAGTAAAAAGGAAGATAAAAAAGCAAGAGAAAATATATACATTTGAAATTTATTATAAGTATTTTCACAAAGTCTGACGTCTTCTTTTAATAATATTCATTTTTATTATTATTTTAATAGAAGAAGTAGAAGAAATAAAGACAAGAAAAATTAAAAAAAAAAAAAAGAAAAAATATATATATTCATAATAAAATTTTTTTATAAAATATATTTTAAACTTTTTTTAAATACTAAGACAAAATTATTAAAGACTTTAAAAAAAAAATATAATTCAAAATTAAAATTTTAAAAGTATATATGCTAAAAAGAAGTTTGAATATTTCAATAGATTATACTGTATAATAATAAGAATATAAATAATACGGAAAAAAATTTTTTTTATTAAATTAGGTTATAAAAAGTAAAATATTTTGTATAATAAATTGTTAAATGTTTTTGTTGAAGAAAGAATAATAAGAAGAAAAATAATAATAAAAAAAAAAAAATAATGAGATTACAAATTAAAATTGGTGATAGAGAGAATACCTCTCTAGTGTTACCAGAAGTAAAAATAACTGAACAAGATTTATTATTCAATGTGAATATAAAAGTACCAGATTATATGCAGAAAGATTTTTTGGCCTCTCTCTTTTATAACTGTAGTAGTGTTGATAAAAGAAGTTATGCATTTCAAAAATTAATTGTAGAAAATGATGCAGCCTTTTGGAGATCATCTGTTGTCAACGAATGTATATTTGATTTACAAGAAAAAAAATTACATTGCCAATTTATTGATAGTACTGAAATGGAATGGGATATGTCAAGATATTGTGAAATAAAATTAATTGGAATACTAAATAAACTTAAGCGAGGAAAACGAAAAATTAATTTAGAAAAGAAAAAATTAATAGAAAAAGAAGAAGAAGAGAATAAAAAAAATAGAATGAAAGAGGCTCAGTTAATTTCCTCTACAGAAAATCAAAAATCAAAAAATATGTTTAGTAATTTGGCTTTTGTTTTTTTTCCTTTCACTACTACCTCCAACTCCCACTCCAGCTCCAGCTCCACTACTTCTACTACTGTTCATAATAAAACGGGTAATTATAAACATTCAAATCCACATCATACTCATCAAAATAATAAAGGAAATAATAACAATAAAAATAATAATAAAGATTCAAATCCTAATTCCAATTCCATTACTAATCATGAAGATATTGTTAAAAATAATATTAAAGAAATGATTCTACGAAAAATGTATGAATACTTAAAATCAAGACTAAAATCGGAATTAGTAGATATTTATACACGTTATGTTCAACATCAACATTTAAATGAGGCCTTACCTCAAAACTATTATATATGGTTAACCAATAGTTATTTACATCGTTATGAACAACATATTCTTGAAACGGAAAGTATGATGAAAGTTCAAATTTATGGGATGGAAGTATTGAAGGATTCATTGAAGAAAATGCGTCAACAATTTATTGCTCGATTCATTGATATTAATCATGATAAAGAATTATATGAAAGTTTAGAGGTTCGTCTACAGGACCTCAATTCCCTTATTATTGATAAAAAGGCTAAAACTATGAATCATGAATCTTCTAACAACAACAGTACTACCTCTAAAAAATTGGGTATTTTAAAATTCTTTAAACGTAGTGGTCAAAAACATAAGGAAGAAAGTAAGGAAATACGTGAGGTGAAACGACTTAAAACTGAAATGAAACAAATTCAATTCATGATGTCTTCCCTTAAATTAACAACAGATCCTTCGAAACGAATGATGCAATCTAAACTTATTCTTCAAGATCAGTCGATTTTACCTATAGTAGAAGAGAATGGTACTGCATTTGAAGAAATGACGGTGTCGTCGTCACAAGATTTTCTTTCATTGGATACCCAAAATAATGAAATCAATGGCTCATATGGCTCAAGGAGGAAGGAAAGGGAGGAAAGGGATGAAATTTCTCCACCACCATTACTTACCTCCAAAAAACAGAGAGCTCTTAAGTATAAAAATGTAGATGAATTATGTTATAAGTTGATGTTGAACGATTTGAATATTGAAGAATGTTCTATCATAAAGTATCTTTCTGTTAAAATGAATTATAATGAGAATAATGAAATGGATAAGTTGGTTTCCACCGATGAAATAAACTCCATCGTTCAACCCTTAAGTGGAGGTAGTACTCTGACAACTGAAGGGTTAGCATCTGCTCCTATGGATGATAAAAGGAAAAAATATTTGGATTATCGTAAAATGATTTCTAATCTTCCTCAACCAAAATTTATTCTACTTCATTTTTTATACCCACCTTTCTTGAATAATATGAAAAGAGGAATTTTTAATGATATTAGTGATCTTCGTGATGAACTCTTGGAGCAATTAATGGTTCGTCTTTTAGGTCATACTAATGATCGTCTTATGATAATGGATCTCTTTGGTTCTTCAAATATTAATGATCTACTTCAGACATCAAAATTGGAATCGGAATCTGTTGCTGATGATGAAACTTTAAATGAAATTGAACCACTCTTACAACAACGGGGATTTATTGATTTTTTATTTGAAAAAATTTGTACTCCACAAGATGATTTTAGCGAAAATCATAATGATGATAATGATGATAATGATGATGATGACGACAACAATAACTACAGTAATAATTGTAATACCAACAATAATTACAACAACAATTCTGAAGCCCCTATTACAGATAGTAGTAGTGAGAATACCTTAAGTAATAATTCAAATGATCAAGATGGAGAAATTCATTCTCCTTTTGATACAATGATGATGGAAACGGAAGAAGAAGAAGAAGAAGTTGATATTTCAGCTCAAACCTTGATCAATGATAATGATAATGATAATGATCAAGATCAAGATCAAGATCAAGATCAAAAACAAGAACAAGAAAATGAACATGATCAATCTTCTCCTTTCTCATTAGAATTGCCATTTAAGGCTCCTTTAATTTCTTCTACTAATGATCAACTTATGATATCCGAAAAAATTTTACCTGCAACTCCTACTCTACTATCCACTGTTTCTTCCTTCATTTCTACAGCTGAAACAACAGCAGAAGAAACATTAACTCAAATTAGTCATATTACCGGTAATGGAGTTAACATGATAAAAGAGACTACTAATATTACTCCTTCTCCTCCAACTACGTATAAAGGAAATGAAAATAGTAAGGTGATGATTAATAATATGATGGAATCCATGGATCATGAATTAAGAAGAAATAATGAAAATGTTGAAATTGAGGGATCTCTTCAAAATATTATACTAAAATCTACATATCTTACTGTAGGAGAAGAAGAGGATAAAGAAGAAAAAGAGAAAGTATTATTTGATGATCAAAAAGTAGGACAAGAAGAAGGACAAGAAAAAGGACAAGAATATAAACAAGAATTGAAACAAGGAAATGAACAAGACCAACAACAGCAAATTCAGGAACAATGTCAAGAGCAAGGAAGAAAACAACAACAACAACAAGAGGAAGAAAATGAAAATGAAAATGAGAATGAAAATGAAGATGAAGATGAAAATAAAATATACTACAATGGTTTTGAAGAACAAAATGATTTAGTAATGGGAAATCAAGAACAAAATCAAGATCCTGAAGTGATAGATTGTTCAACTTTAGAAAGTTGTAATGAAACCCTTATTAATAGTGACGATAAAGAATTAATGAATTTATTAGATCAAGATCTTAAGAGTTCATTCACTGAAAAAGATTATCATATCATTTATGAACAGTTGGAGCCCTCCGTTAAAAGTGTCATAGATGATATTATTAATACGTTGAAACAGAAATTTAAAATGTATAATGAAACCTATGCAACAATTGATACTGTTCAAGAAAAAAATAAAGAACTTTTATCCGAAATTAATGATCCTGGCGTCATAAATCAAATGAATCAGGCATATCAAACAGATCAAGCGGATCAAGCGGATCAAATGGATCCAATGAATACCCAAGAACAAATATTAAATAAACTTTTAACCACTAGTTCTAATCCTGCCTTCTCTTCTTCCTCTCGTTCTTCTACTTCTCCTACAATGAATGAAGAAAATTCAAATTCAGAGGAATCGTATCATTCTAAAAAGGCAGGAAATACTCTTTCTCGTCTTATTACAACTTCTTCTACCCTACTTGATCCATCTCAATCCTTTATGGCTGATTCATGGCAAATGCTTTCCACTCGTATTGGTGACATGACCAATAAAATTAATAAAAAGATAGAACATGACTATCGACAACAAAAATTTTCATCCTATATGCTTTTTTCTTCCTATGAAGAAATTAAACATCTTACTAAGGAATTCTTTGCTAATTTAACGTCTGAAAAGGATAAAGAATTTAGTATTACGGATTTTGAATTTACTTCCTCCTATCTTCATTTAGTAGCAACGTTAAATGTTATTCAATATCAAGTGGAAGATCTCTTCCATAAAACCATTAATTTAATGTTGGAACATGAAAATTGGAGAAATGAACGAAATAAGATTATAACGAATCTACAGGAACGTTCCATTCAGGAGAATGAGGCCATTCAAGAACGTAGAAAACGTAATAATCGTATTCAAACCTATCTCTTTAAGCAATATCAACTTCGTCAACAGTATATGGCACAACAACTAAAGAATAAACAAGAATATTATGATAAACAGCAGCTCTATCTCTTAAAACAAAATAAACAATTAGAATTATTGAAAAAACAAGAGGAAAAGGAACAAAATGGACCTGGACTTGGACAGGAACAGGAACAAGAAAAAGAAGGAGAAGAAGAACAACAACAATCTATGGAAATTTATGATGAAAATGAAACTGAAAAAGAAAATGAAAAAGAAGAGGCAGAGAATGAGAAAGATACGAAAGAAAAGATGGAAAAGAAAGAAAAAGAAGAAAAAGGAGAAGAAAAGGAAATTGAAATTGAAGTTGAAATTGAAATTGATCGTTTCATGAAATCAAATGAATCAATCAATTCCAATTCCAATTCCGATTCCAATTCTAATACCATTTCAGATCAAAAGTATGATAATGAAAGTGAGAATAAAGATAAAAATAAAAATGAAAATGAAAATGATAATAATTATGATTATTATAATCTTTCAACTGAAACT
>JACVTC010000024.1:432500-480000 GCA_016946835.1 Neocallimastix lanati (nom. inval.) | reverse complement strand
TACCTGTAATGAACATGTCCGAAAGAGGGCATAGCTACATAACTATCTAATAAAGGTTGTTGTTCAATATTAGAATTAGAGGGTTCAAAGGTTTCATAGTTCTTATTATTAGTTTGTACTAATTTACTACTAGAAGAAGGTGCATCTACATTATTAATTATGTAGGTATCATTATTATCATTATTTTGGTTTTTTAATTGTTGTTCACTCATTTTAATTGTATATTTTACTTGATGTTTTTTACTTTTTTTTTTTTTAAGAAAATAATTATTTATGAATTTATGAAT
Organism: Neocallimastix lanati (nom. inval.); assembly: GCA_016946835.1. NCBI lineage: Eukaryota > Fungi > Neocallimastigomycota > Neocallimastigomycetes > Neocallimastigales > Neocallimastigaceae > Neocallimastix > Neocallimastix lanati (nom. inval.). Next base: position 479,713 of record JACVTC010000024.1, on the reverse strand, counting down.
AGGCTTATTTCTTTTTATATAAATTAAAAAAAAAATGTTTCAATATTTTTTATTAATAGTTTTTTTTTGTTGTTGTTAAATTAAAGTATATATATATTTTTTCCTTTTAAAATTATATATATATTATTTTTTAATAATTGAAAGATATTTTTTAATAAAATGAAATTTTAATTTTTCTTCTTTATTTATTAATTCATTTATTGATTATAATAGATAATAAGTTATGATTTTTTTTTTTTTTCTAACTGATAATACTATATAATTTTCTCTGTTCTTTTTTTTTTTCTAAATTATTAAAGGAAATTTTTATTTTTTCATATTATATTTTACTAATAATAAAAAGAAAAAAGGAAGAATAAAGGAAAAAAAAAAAAAATTTAAATTTTTAATTTATATATAAAAAAATAAATTTTTTTTTTAATAAATTTAAATATTTTCTAATTTTTTCTGTTGATGTAATAAACTTTAATTATTATAGTTTTAAATGATTTTTATCATTAAATTAAAAGAAGGAAACAGAGAAAAGAAGAAAAAAAAAAGTTTAGATTAATTTAATGTATACAAAATTATTTAAATACAGATTCAAATGTAATATTATGTGCATTAAAATATTCAAAATAGATATAAATATATGGATAGATAAAAATTAATAAATATAAATATTTAAATAGATTCTATTAAATTATATATTATTAATAAAATTAATAATAATAAAAAGAAATATTAATTAAAGAATAAATCATTATATTTTTGATATTTTAATTAATATTATTTTTATTTAATAAATAGCTTCCATAGATGATAGATGTGTAATTTCCTTTAATATAAAAATATTAATTCTACTACTTTTGAATTTAATAAATAATGAAATGGATTACCTACTTATTATAATGTATTTACCAGTATTTCTTCTAACTATAGATCTATTGGGTTATGCCAGCACTATAACTTGTTCTATCAGGAGTGGCTAAGGCAAGAAGATGTCATCTTCTATGGAGTATTGGGGACTAGTTTTTTTTTTTTTAATATTATTGTTTGTATTTTTTATTAATTTAATTTACTATAATTTATTATTTATTATTATTTATTACGTATATTTTATTATTATTTATTATTTAATCGTTTATCATTTATTAATTATTAATTATTAATTATTATTTATTATTCAATTAATATTATTTATAATTCATTTATTATTTATTACTTATTTAATATTTAATATTTAATATTTAATTATTTATTACTTAATCATTATTGTTTATTACTTATTTATTATTATTATTTATATTGAAGATTATTTATAATATTATTTGATTTACTCTTTATTATTATTATTATTTTTTTTTAGGTATAACTATAAATTATAATATTTAAAAAGTATCCAATCAAACCTAAATTAATACTAATGTCATTTAAATTATTAGTATAAATTTTTAACTAATAAATGATGAAAATTCTATATAAAATAAAAATATATATATAAAAAAACAGTTCCATAAAAAATATTAAAATATGAAATAGATTTTAAATAAAAAAAAATATTATGGAGAATAATTGGAAGAGTAAAAAAAATATATATATATAATAATAAAATTAATAGTAATAATTTAAAATAAGAAATAATAATAATAAAAAAAATAATAAATTATACTATAAATAAAAACAGTTCTTTTTTTTTTTAATTTTTATTTTTATTTTATTTTAATTGACATATTCATTATTTAAAATTGTATTTTTTTTTTTTATTTTTATTCCTATTTTTACTTTTATTTTTAATAGAAATAATCATAATCATAATCAAAATAAAATATTATGAAATTGAAATTTTTAATAAATATATTTATAATAGTAATATTTTACTTATTTTAAAGTCAATTTTATACATCAAAAATTTAACATTAATTTTTTTATGTATTTAAATTTAATTTAAAGTTGTAAAAAATGGTTTATTATTATTATTATTATTATTATTATTATTATTATTATTATTATATTTTACAATTTTAATTTGAACATCTACTTTTTTTTATTAATTTTTTTTTTTTTTTTTTTTTTTTTTTTGTTTTTTGATATTAACATTAAAAGAGAGATAAATAATAAAATTTAAAATTGTATTATATATTTTATGGATGATTAATATAAATTAAATTATATAAAACAACAAAACAAAACAATAAAAAAAAAATATGAATTATTAACTTTATTCTGTATTATTATTATATAATTATAATGTAATACAAAAAAATAATTAAATAAAAATGTGTTTAATTTAATTAATTTAATTATTTTATTATCATAATTAAAAATAAAAAAAAAATTAAAAAATTAATATATTTTTTGTTCGTCTTAATTTTAGATATTTAATAATGAATGAATGAATTAATAAATTTTTAGATAAATAAATATATAATCTATAAATAAATAAATAAATAAATAAATAAATAAATAAATAAATAAATAAATAAATAAATAAATAAATAAATAAATAAATAAATAAATATATAAATAAATAAATAAGTAAATAGATAAATAGATAAATAGATAAATAATATGTTGATGTATAAATAAATAATAAATAAATAAATACCTATAAATAACTTAAGTAAACTATTTTTTTGATATATGTTAACATCATATGTACTGTAAAAAATTAATTATTTATTCATATTAAATTTTTTTTATATTAAATTTTTAATATTTCTTTATTCACTCTTTAAAAAATATGTTTAAATGTAATTATAATTAAATAAAATAATGTTTAATATTTAAAAAATATTTATTAAAAGAAAAAGTTAAAAGTGTAATAAAGTAGTAAAAATCAATAACTAATTGTTTATTTTAATAAATTGAAGTGTAATTATTTTTTAATATTATAATAATCACAATTTTTAAAAAATTATTCATTAATACTTGACTTTATTTTCTTTTGAATAATTCATTATATTAATTTGTTAGAAAAACGAATAATTAAATTAAAATTATATAAATAAATATATTATATTTCACAATTTTTATTTATTTCATTATAATGCTATATTTATAATAAAAGTTTTGTATTATTTTAATATTCCTTATTCTTTTAGTAATTTTAAAAAAAATTACATTTAATTTTTTTAGTATTTAAACATATATCTCTCATTAATAAAATTAGAAAAAGAATATATATATATATATATATAATTAATAAATATAGATTATAGATTATATGATATATATATAAAGAAATGGGAAGAAAAGGTGGTAAAAAGTACAGGAAAGAACTTCGTAAAGAACAAAGTGAACGGGATAAAGATGCATTATTTTGGAAATTAGGAAAACAAGTACAATATACACATATATATATTGATATATATATGTTTATTTATTTATTTATTTATTTTCGTATTTATTTATAAAATTTTTATTTTAGTATTAATGATGTTATTTAAATTGATAAATTTTTTTTAATAGAATAAAAATAACATTTTTATTTTATATGATATATTATTATTATTATTATTATATTTATTATTATTTTCATTTAAAACTATTTTATTTTGAAAAAAAAAAAATAAAATAATAAAAGCTAAGTGACCCTCTTGGAGAATATAGAAAATTTATTGCAAATTTAAGAAATAAAGAAATAAATGAAGTTGATGATTTTATAGATATTCCTATTAATTTAGTAGACTTAACTGCTAATTTAATTACCTCATTAATTACAGGAGAAAATTGTCTATATGAGTCAATTAATGAATCAGATAAACGCATAAAAACTTTAAATATAATTAATGAAGATTCAGAAACAGAATTCGAAACAGCAAAAATTACCAAAAGAAATAGAAGAAAATCAAAATCTCGTTCAAGAGAAAATTCAAATGATAGTCTCTCAAAAGAAAAAAAATTAAATAACTTGAAATCTAATTCAAATTTAATCCCTTTAAAAAAGAATAAAAGCAATTCTTTTAATTTTGAAGAATACATTCAACAAGAAAATGAGGAATCCTTCTATTTCATTCGAAAAATTATAAAAAAAACACAATTAAGTTTAACAACTTTTATTGTAAGTCTTTATTTTATTTATAATTATAAGCATTTAGAAAAAAAAAAACGTAAACACAGAGAAAACAAGGTTCAAAAATATATATCAGATTGGCCAAGCCCTTCTTCAAAAAATACAAATAAAAAGAAAAGAAGAAAAAGAAAAAATAAAAATAAAAATAGTGAAAATATGACAGAGAGTAGTAGTTTACTTACAGATAAAGGAACTCCTTCTTCTCAAGAAAATATTGATATGAAGGAAGAAATTCAATACAATAAAAATAATATGGAAATTAATAAAGGCCAATTACCAAATATTGAAATTTCTCCCCATTCTGATACGAATAACAATTCTTTATTTCTATTGAATAGTGGAACCAATGTTATAACCTCACCTATATTAAAATCTGGATTCTTATCTTCATTTCAACCAAGAAGGCAATCTTCAAATATTAGTATTTGTTCATCAATAGATTCAAAAATAGCATTAGATTCTAACTCTCAAAATACTACAAATTCATTAGAAAATCAATATCCTTCTCCTTCTCATACCAATAGTAATGGTAATTTATTATTATTATTATAATTTAATTTATTTATTTTTATTTTTTATTTTATTTTATTTTATTTTTTTGTTTTAATTATTATTATTATTATTGTTATTATTATTATTATTATTATTATTATTATGATTATGATTATTTTATTATTTTATTTTATTTTATTTTATTTTTTTTTATAATTTTTTTTATTAATATAATAATATATATTTAATATTAATATTATAAAAATATTAATATAATTTATAAAAATTTGCATATTTTTTTTTTTTTTTTAAAAAAAAAAGATGATACCACTAATAAAATGGAAAATAATGTTAATAATAATGAAAAAAATACAAAAGAAAATAATTTAAATAATCAAAATAAAGGCAATACAAAAGATAACAATGCAATAAATAATCAAAAAAATAAGCAAAATATAAATGAAAATAATAATGAAATCTTAAATTATATGAAGGAAAAGAAAGAAGATATTTATAATGATAATAATAAAGAAAAAATAATAGAAGATAAAAAAATAAATAACAATAATAATGATAACGATGTAGAAGAGGAAGTTGATGAAAATGATAATAATAATGATGATAACGATGAAGAAGAAGAAGAAGAAGAAGAAGAAGAAGAAGACGATGATGATGAAAATAATAATAATGATGATAACGAAGAGGAAGAAGAAGATGATGATAATAAAAAAAGAGAACGTCTTAATCAACGATTTATGCATAAAAGATATAATTCACAGTTTAATACTATATTAAAAAATGAAAAAATGTCAAAAAATTTCAGTTATTTATCAAGCTGTTATATTCTTTCAGATCGATATGGATCCTATGTAATACCCACATTTTTAGCATCAATTATTGTTGCTGATAAATTACTATATGATGCTACATATACTAATTCAAATTGGTCAGAATTTACAGAAGGACGTTATTCCTTAGAGGATATTAATGAATTGGAAAGAAGATTTTTATCTATTGTAAATATTTAATAAAATAAAAAAAAAAAAAATTTTTTTTTTTTTTTTTTTTTTTTTTTTTTTTTTTTTTTTTTTTTTTTTTTTTTATTCTTTTCAATATAATTAATGATAATAAGATATTATTGTTATTATTACTATTATTATTATTATTATTATTATAATTGTTATCATTAATTAATAATAATTTTATTAAATTTTATTAATATTTATTATGTTAACTTTTTTTTTTTTTTTTTTTTTTTTTTTTTTTTTTTTTTTTTTTTTTTTTTTTTTTTTTTTTTAAATTAGATGAATTTTCAATTATTTATATCACAAAAGAAATTTGATGAATTTTTATCATATCTTGATTTCATTTTATGTCTTCAGAAAATAAGAGCATGGGGGTCTATACCGTTTTCTCTCTCTTATTCAGATATATATACATTAACAAAAAAAATTGATACCAAATATTTTAATGCTTATCCAAATAGTAAAAATGATAATATATATGAAACATTAAGATTTGTATTTAAAATCATATTAGGTATAATTTTAATTTATATATTACTTTTTTTCATTTATTTGTTCTGGAAAAACAGTAATTCATAAATCTATCGATTATAATAAAGCAAAAACGAAAACAAAACAAAAACAAAAAAAACAAAAACAAAAAAAAAAAAAAAAATTAAAATAAATACACAAAAATTTCTTTGATTTATATTATATATATATATAATATAAATCAAAGAAATCTTTTATAATTTTAATATTAATAATAAAAATAAATTACGATAAAAATAAATAATATAAATAACCGAAATAGTATTATAAATCTATATAAAAATTTTTAAAAAATAAAAAAGGTATAAACTATTATAATTACTGTATTGTATACTATCAAAAATTAAAAAGTAATTTTAAATAGTTATATATAATAATAATATCAAGAATAATAAAAAAAATAAAAAAATAATAAATAATAAAAAATAAAAAAAAAAAAAAAAAAAAAAAATAAAATAAAATAAAATAAAATAAAATAAAATAAAATAAAATAAAATAAAATAAAATAAAATAAAATAAAATAAAATAAACAAAAATAAAAAAAAAAATAATATAAATAGAAACCAAAAATTAATCATGTATATTAATTAATAATAAAAAAATTTAAAATAGTTTTAAATTTGATTATTATTTTTAAATATATAAAACATAATTTATTCTTGTAAAAAATGTATATTTTATAAATTAAAAATTAAAATCATGTCTTTAAAATTTTTAATATATATGTCTATGAATATATATGAATATATATGTAAAAAAAAAAGAAAATTATATCCTTTTTTTTTTTTTTTTTTTTTTTTATTATATAATCCATCACCGGCGAAATCTGTATAACAATAAGCTCTTAAAATTTTTTTTCGGTTATAATGAATTGAATAGTACTTTGTACTTTTAAGTTATTTTAATATTTGAATACATGCATTCAAATCAGCCTCTGTTGGATTCTCAGAAAAATTTTATAGCTTGATTTACCACAAATGCTGTATCTAATCTTTTTTTTTTTTTTTTTTTTTTTGTTGATACATATAATAGTGATCTATTCAATCTTTTATAATCAGTTTTATTAACTAATTTTGTATTAATATATTGTGTTCTAGTCATTTCAGTATTCATTTTAGTATTATTTATTTATATTATAGCTAACTTTTTTTTTTTTTTTTTTTTTTTTTTTTTTTTTTTTTAATATAATCTTTTTGAATATTTTTATGGTCCTTATTTATTTTAATTATATTAATTCCAATGATTTTGGTTACCCTTTTATCCCGGGAAACTTCGTATTTATATTTTATCTTTGTAACAGTTTTGGTAATTTCTTTATTCTTTCCTGAAATTATTATATCATCAACATAAAGAGTTAATAATAAACATAATTTATTATTTCTATATTTACCAAAAATACAAATTATCTGTATTATATTGAATTAAACCAATTTTCTTATGAAAACTGGAGATTTCGTAAAACCACAGTCTTCCAGTTTATTTGAATCCAGAGAGCCCTTTAATATTCGGCTAACTTTTGATCTGATATTTTATTTCAATTTTAGAGAATTAATTATTTTTGTAATTTTGAATTTTATTATTATCATTATTTTTGAAATTTTGATCTTTATTAATATATTCTTTATTAATATATTCTTTATTAATATATTCTTCGTTAATTTCATAATTTTATCTTCATTAATTTTATCTATTTTTTTTGTCTGTTTTTAATATTACTATCTAACATATTTTTATTATTAAATTTGTATTATCTTTAAGATTAATTTTATTATGTTTGCTTTAATTTATTTTAAATTCATTATGATAAATGGATGGACTAAACTGATGTTGTTAAGTGCAGTTTCCCCTCAATTTGTTTTGAAGGATTTGAGGAATGAAAAAAAAAAAAAAAAAAAAAAAAAAAGTGTCTAGTGAGCATAATGGGCTTTTATTAAAGTAACCATCACGGATGATAATTATTGGTTTTGGAGAAATGTCGAGAAAACGATAATTTAGCTGGAGAGTCAGAAGAATATCTAAAGAAAATACCTGGTTTTGTATTATTTTCAAATTATTTTAATATTTAATGAATGTTTAATATTTAATATATTGAATTATGACATTAACAATTGTTAATGAATTTATGTGAGACTCTTAATCTGTTAAATATAACACTTAAAATCAGAGGGCCAATGTTGAACAGAAAGTAAGGGCGTTCAGAAGGGACAATATCCGTCTATACGTATGCACACCAAAGTGTTGTAACTTCCTCATTATTCCCAATACCTTGAGGGGGGCTAAAGGGCGGTACACACCTGAAGTAAAAAAAATATATATATAATAGTCTAACATTATTGGTAACTTTTAACGTTACATTTCATAATACTATCGAGTTAAAATATTTTACATTTAATAATGTAGTATAATGTACAATGCTATTAAACATATAACTGAGATATTTAACAAAAAATGATAAAAATAATAAAAAAAAAATAATTATTAAAAATTAGTTTTTTAAAGAATAATTAATATAACATTATGAAAAATATAACGAAAAAATTATGGAGTAATTATAGTATTATGATGTGAATTGAAATTATTTCTTTCAAAGAAATTTTATAATATAAAGTAATGTAGTAACCTGTAGAAAAATTATCAAGGTAATATATATTCTTTTTGCCATAGTGGTGAACATTGACTTTCTTTGCTATGAAGGTTTTTATTACTATACCAATAAAAATTTTAAGAGAGCTACTTATGATTGGTACACTGTTGATTAGGTTTATCTGCAATTTTAAATTATATATGAAACATTAGACTCAGAACTCTTTAATATAATTTTTTTTAGATGTTTTTGTTCCCCAGTATTGAATTGAAACTCATCCATAACTAAAGTTCAATCAAGAACAAATGTATAAATATATTTTTTAATTTTTTTTTTTTTTTTTTTTTTTTTTTTTTTTTTACAATATAAGATTGTTAAATATGATGTAAATAAAATTTTTTCTTAGGTCATTGATGAAATCTAATAACATTGGTTTAACTATTAAACAAAAAGTGGTGCAATAATAATATTATACATACATCTATATCTTATATCGTAAGAGTCAATAAAATCCTAAATTAAAAGTAATAATAAGTTTTTTGATATATATATATAGATAGATTTTTTTTCTTTTTTTTTTATGGAGTACGAAACTCTTTAATTCTAGAATAGTTTTTAATTTTAATTTTATATTTTATATTTTGTATTTTATATTTATTTATTTATTTATTTTTCTTTTATTTGAAAATTAATATTGTTAAATTAAAATATTATCGATGATATAGAATTATAGATTTTAGAATAAAGAAGAAATAAAAATTAAAGACAAAATATAGGTAAAAATAGAACAAACAAACAAATAAATAAAATAAAATAATAAAAAAAAAATTTAATATATAAAAACTTTTTTTTATTTATATGTATTATATATTAGAATGTCTAAAAATTTTTTTTCTAAAAAAAAAAAATATATATATATATATATATAAATATATATTTATATTATAATATAGAATTAATAATTAATTAATTATTAATTATTATATTGATTATGTTTTTAATGGTTTTTTAAAAATCAATAATTAGAAAAAAAAATTATATATATATATTATTAATTATTTTAATTATCATTTTAATTATTGTTTAATTTTTTTTTTTTTTTTTTTTTTTTTTTTTTTTTTTTTTTTTCAATGATATTATTTATAATTTTTTAATGATATTATAATTTTTTTAATGATATTTTTTAATTTTCTATTTTTTTATTTTTTATCTTTTATTTTTTCTTTTTTGTTATGATAAAATTTTTACTATTCATCATATGTCACATCGGAATCTTTTTCAGAGAGTTTAAATAGATTTAAACTTTCAAGTTTTTCTAATCTCTTGAAGTTATAACTTATATTTTGTTCAAATATTTTATCTTGCAGATAAGTAACAATAACTTTATTTATTGGTTCACAGATAAACTTAATAAAGTTGATTTGACAAAGTGGTGCATTTTCTTCATTTCTATCATAATTTTTAGTTACAGGCAGTCCATGTTGTCTTTCGTGATCACCTTGTCTATAGAATTCAGTCATAATTCGATCAATCCAATAAGTGTATAATGACCATGTCTTAGACGTATTTGAAACATCAGCAAACTATGGAATTTTATTTATATAATAATTAGTATATAAATAAAGAAAAAGAAATTATTATTTTAATTATTTAGGTATTAATAATTTTTTTTATTGATAGAATCATCATAAAACTTTATTTTTTTTTCTTTTTTCTACATAAATATTTTTTTCTGTTTATGCCTACCTTAATAATAATCTTAAGAATTAATTCTTTGGCTTCATCATCAATAACTAAGTTTGGATTATTCAAAATCTATATAAATATGTTATATTAATACCCAAAAAGAATTCATTAAAATTTATAAAGTTTGTTTATATATAAAAATATATAAAATATCTATTTACCTTTTCTTTAAATGAAGATAGAAGTTGATTATGTTGTGAAAGATCTGTAGCTAAAACAAGCTCAATAATTAATTTTCTTATTCTTGAAAATTCCTTTTTATCAAAATTTTTCAAGAAATTATTTTCTGGTTTTAATAAAAGTTCCCAAGCCTTAGCTAAGTGATGATTTTCTAACACACGTTGATCATTATATAGAATTGCCATTTCATCTTGAATATTAATCAAATACTTTTTTTTTTTTTTTTTTTTTTTTTAAATTTATTATAATTTGAAATAATAATAATAATTATAACAATGAAAAAAAAAAAATTTTTTTATTAAGTTACAATATATTTTATTCCATTATTACAATATTATCCAATTAATTATAAATATTTTTATTACTTTAAAATACTTACAACATTACTATAACCTGGATGATCATAATCTATATAAATAGTAAAAAAATTAAAATAAATTAATTATAATATATTTATATATTTATATTGATATAATAAAATTAATATATTTCTACCATTTTTTTTTTTTTAAATTTTTTTTTTTTAAATTATATATATATAAAATTAAAAATTACCATGAATTATAGCTGCAATATAACAACACATAATATCTACAGTATTACACATAGCTTTAATTTTTGGATTTTTTACAAGGTAATTCATACCATGTAAGACATCAGTTGCATGTACTTTATTATGGAATGGCAAATCATGATATCCCTTTTCAATTAAACCTATAAATCTATTAAATTCTTTTTCTGGAATATTCAATTCATTAAATAGATTTTCACGTTCAAACATATGTCTTGTTAAATAGTATAATGGATTTTTTACGACCTTTGCATAATCAAATACATTCCAATCCCAACTATCAATATCACTAAATAATTTATTTAAGCATTCAGAGTCAACAACTTCAATCTTTGGTGCATCACACTGTTGTTCATCATATTCATTTCCATCAGTAATAACAGCAGTATTTTCAATTGAATATTTCTGTACTATGGGTTTTGTATCCTTCTATTGTTATCAAATATTAATTTATACAATTATTTAAAATAATATTAATAATAATAAAATTAGAAAAAAAATTAATATAATTATATAAAATGAAAGAAAAAAAATATGAATTTTGTATTTTTTTTTTTTTATCATTACACATACTTTTTCATTTATAGTACCAGTTTCTTTCATGATTTTTTCTAACAATGATGCTTGAAGTTTATCCAATAACATAAGATCTTGCTGTTCTATTTGAGGTGTTTCCATAACTACTCTACAAATGTACATAGCTTTTTCAGCTGGTGTATTACATTGATCATAACTCTTATTAATTTTAGTATTAATCATCAATTTACTGGTATTATTATTATTATTATTATTATTATTATTTTGCAAATCTATCAATAATTTAGTAATTAAATAATATTATTAAAATTAAATGATTAATATGATTAATATATATATATATATAGAATTCATTATTATTATATAATGTTTCATATTTACTTAATTTTGATATTATATTAATAATGGTTATAATAATCTATTAATCATTACAATATTAATATATATAAAGATATTTAGTTTTAGTTTTTTTTTTTTTTTTTTTTTTTTTTTTTTTTTTTTTTTTAGAGGGGGAATTAATATATACATTTTAATTTGCAATCATTTTACTAAATTTTATGTAATTTTTTAATATATATAATATAGTTTATATAAAATTTCATTTACCAAATAAACTGGAAAGAAAAATTCATTATTCCATAATATAAATTTGTTATACTTGGAAAATATTAATTTATTGTATACAATAATATAAATCAATAATAAGCATAAATTTTCAATAAGAATCATAAAAATATATCTGTGAGTAGTGTAAAATTGAATTAAGAAAAATGAAATAATTGAAATATTAGATATATAATCAGATTGAAATACTAATTTTGAACGAAGAACGATAGTTAATAATAGTAGTATTTCTGAAATAAATGTCCATGGAAATACTTTATTTAGAAAAATGGGTTGATATGAATACCATATTGTAATACCAAAGGGTATAATTGCTAAAAATACAACAAGCAATATATCAAGCCAAACTCTATAATCAATTCCTATATTAATATTGCTAGAATAATATCCTATAGGTTCTACTATAAATAATAAAATATATAGGCAAAATTTTATGATTTCTTTATGTCTCCATGACTGTTCATCTAATATACAGTTACTGATGTTACAACATTGTTTTTTATCATTATATTTATTTTTTTTATTATATTCATATTTATGGTTAAATTTTTTTTAACATTTAAATATATATATATGTATATATGTATATTTATAAATGATTATAATTAGTGTTGTAATTTATTAATTAAACATTTGAAAATTATAACATTATAATTAAATAATAATCATATTATATATTTTTTTATATCTAATATTATTATGCTTATATTTTAATATTCTTACCATGCTATATCATTTTTTTTTAACTGATTCATAATATCAGTCTTTATATCTGTATTTTCATTTGATTTTGATTCCGATGGTGGTAAATTTATTAATACATCAGTCATTTTAAATAACTTATAATATAAATATCTAATTTTTTTATTATTTTTTTTTTTTTTGGATAGATGTATTTTGAATTATATATTGTTATTATTGTCAAAATAATAAGTGAATAATATATTAATATAATATATATATATATTTTTGCTTAATGATTTTTTTTTTTTTCTTAAAATGAAAAGTTAATATTATATTGATTTAGGGTTTAATTTTATTGTTATATAATGATAAATGATGTTTTTTCGAATTTTTTTTTTTTTTTTTTTTTTTTTTTTTTTTTTTTTTTTTTTTTTTTTTTTTTTATTGTTATAGTTATAAAATCGAAATATTCATTTATTCATAAGATTTTTTTTTCAGTTACTTAAAAATTTTTTCCTTTTTTTTTTTTCTAAAAAAAAAAATATATTTCGAAAAAAAAAAGAAAAGAAAGAAAAGAAAAATCACTTTAAGTAACAATCAGCATTCGTCTTTCAAAAAAAGAAATAGTGTTAATTATAATAACAATAAAAAGATATATATATATATTTCATATATTTAAATAATCTTTTTAAATGTTGAGTTTTATTTATATAAATATTTCTCTATATTAATATTTATAATATTTTTATTTAAAATATTATTTTCAATTTCGAATTATAGTATTTATTAAATAGTATAAATTTTATTTTATTTTTTTTTTTTTACTATTTTCTATAATAAAAATATCTTTTTTTTTTTTTTTAAAAAAAAATACTAAAAATTTTTTTAAAAATAAAATATTGTATTCTATCATTCTATTATAAATAATAATAATAGTAAAATATAATAAAAATGAAATGAAAAAGTATAATTAATAATAATTATGAAAAGTTAACAATTGTAATGTAAGATACAAGTAATCTTATATCATAATAATTATTTTAATTAATCTCAATCTATAAAAAAATTACTATTTTTTTTAGTTCAATTATTATTATTATTAGTAATAATAATTATATATAATTATTATATTTATATATATTTTTGTCTTAATAATACTAATTTACTATAATTTTAAACCATTTTATTAATAAAATAGTGAAGCTTCAATTACTATTATAATATGTAAAGTTTAAAAATAGAAAATATTAATACTATGATTGTTCTTTTTTTTTATATTTATATAGAGTTTATATATATATATTTTTTTATTTTTGGAATAATTTTTGAATTATAATAATATATATAGAATACATAAAATAAATATTATATAATTCTAAATATGATAAATCAATTACTATTATTAAATTTAAAATTTTAATAAACATATAAAATAAGATTTCATATAAAATAAACTTATATGAAATCTTATTTAATTTTTTAAATTAATATTAAAGGATAAAATAAACTTATTCTTAAATATTTATTTAAAAAATTTAAAGTTCTAAAAATATAAAATACAAAAATTATATTAATTGAAATATTTTGGTTAAAATTTAATTCTTATGATTTATTAAGAATTATAATTTTAACAACTTTAATCAATAACTTTTTTTTTTCATTTACTGAAAAGTCAAATAATCTATTGTAAAAATTATTTTTATTACATTTTTATAGTATATAAAATAAAAGTATTTATTTAATAATATTAATAATTATATATATAGTTAAAAATTATAATTATTTTTATTATTTTTATTATATTATTTTTATTAATATAATTATTACCAATATTATTGTTTTTGAACTTAAATATTTTATTAAAATTATTTAGTATTAAAAATAATATAGTATAATTAGTTTTATTATAATATATTACCATTAATCTTTTATATTTAATGTTTTTTTTTTAATATTTAATATTTAATTATTTTTTTTTATTATTTATTTATATTTTTTTTTATTTCTTATTTATATTTTCTTATTTTTTATTTCTTGTTTCTTATTTAATATTTAACATTTAAAATTTAAAATTTAAAATTTAAAATTTAATACTTATTTATAATTATTATTTATTTATTCATTATTCATTATTCATTATTTTATTCATTATTTATTATTTATTATTCATTATTTATTATTCATTATTTTTTATTTATTCATTATTTATTATTCTTTATTTTTTATTTTTTATTTATTCATTATTCATTATTAGTTATTAGTTATTCATTATTTATTTTTGTTAAAGTATAAAAAAAAGTTATTTTAATTAATCTTTTAATATTTAATTGGCGGCTTATTTTTTTTTATTTTTTTTTATTTTTTTTTATTTTTTTTTTTATTTTTTTTTTTTTAATTTTTATATATTTAATTTATTAAAATAAGTAACTTTCTTGGTATTAAATTTTAAAAATGCATTGAAATGAATTTTTAATATATATTATTTTATTATATTAAAAAATTTCAATTATTTTTTATCTTTATATATTTATTATATTCATTTTAATCATCATTATTAAAATTTATAATTCGTTATGATTTAATAAATAAAAAAAAAGAAAAAAAAAATCATTTTATTTTATAATTAAAAAATTCTTACCACACACAAAGTATATATATATTCATTTATTTCTATTTTTTCTCTTTATATTATTAGAATATTAATTATTTAATAATTGATTAGAAAAGAATTTTAAAAATTAAAGAAAATCACTCATTATGTTAGGATCATGTATTCTTTTATTATAAATAACGAAAAATTATATAAAAGTTTTACAAATACTAATGAAATTTACTTATAAAAAGAGTTAATATTTTATAAATGAATTTGATATTTAAAATTGCTATTATTTTATTCCTTGTTATAATGCATAAAATATAAAAAATGAAAAAAAAAATCCATATCCATATCATTTTTTTTTATTTATGTGAATTCTGATTATCCAAAATATTATATAATT
This sequence comes from Neocallimastix lanati (nom. inval.), assembly GCA_016946835.1. Classification (NCBI taxonomy): domain Eukaryota; kingdom Fungi; phylum Neocallimastigomycota; class Neocallimastigomycetes; order Neocallimastigales; family Neocallimastigaceae; genus Neocallimastix; species Neocallimastix lanati (nom. inval.). The sequence goes on along the minus strand of JACVTC010000024.1, from coordinate 463,686 downwards.
TATTATTTTTTGATTTTTGTTAAGTAATATTAAGTAATAAAAAAAATATTATAAATAATTATTTTCTTATTGAAGTAATAAATAAAGAAATGATTATAAAAAAAATAATATTAATTTATTATATATGTATATATACAATATATAATAAATTTTATTTTGAATTCTACTAAAATTATATATAATTTAAATTTAAAATTATTTTAAAAATAAAATTAAAGTATATTAATAATAATTAATTAATAATTATAATTATATATGTTAATTTATAAATGTACCCAAATTTTTTTAAATTAACTATAATTAATATTATTTTATAAAATTTTATCTATATCATAAGTACTATATTAAAAAAAAAAAAATTTCAATTACAAAAGAAATAAAAATATAAAAATATGAAAATAAAAAAATAAAAAATAAAAAAAAGAAAAAAAAATATTATAAAAAAGATAATTAAAATAAAAAATACTATTGTTGTAGTTGTTGTTATATAATAATTATAATAACAATAGCAACAATTAATTTTTCATTCAATATTAAATTAAAATTAATTAAATATATATTAATATTATTAATTTTTACGTTAATTTATTATTTTAATATCAAATATTACTATTTTTTAATTATTTAAGAAAAATAATATACCAAAATGAAAAAAGCATTCTCAAAATTCGGGAAATCTCGAAAAGAATCTGTTTATGAACAACAAGTTGCTAATGATCGAAAATTAGGACAATATCGTGAATTGATGCCATCATCAGAAGAAATTCAAATACAATTTGAAAAAGTTTTGGTATAATAAAAATATTTATTAATAATTTAATATAGGGAATTACATATTATATGATATTTTAATAGATATGAACAGGATATAGATATAATATATATTATTATAAATTCAATACATATATATATATAAAAGGATTAAAAAGAAATTTAATATATGCATACATATTTACATATTATTTTAAATCTCTTATTAAAACTTTATATTTAAAGCAAGAATTAGCTTTACCAAAAGAATTAAATAATCTTCCGGAGAATAAAAAATGGGAAATGTTACAACAGTCAAAAGTAATATGATATAATCTTTTAATTCTAAAGAATTATATATATATAATATTTAATTAATAACTATTCATTAATTTAAAAAAAAATAATACATAAGTTAACAAATAAATGATATATATATATTATTGATAATAAAAGGTTAGTAATGAAAACTTGAGAAAAAACAATACAGAAAAAACAAATCCTGTTCAGTATATTAATGTAATTAAAAATTATTTAGAAAATGAAGAGGAAATAGCACCAGTTACTATTGTTAAAGATTTGGAAGTATGCTTAAGATCAGAACCAATTAGGTAATATTTAGTTTTTCGTAAAAAAAAATATTGTAAATAATTATTAATTTATATAAATTGAACACTAATAATATATTTATTCAATAATAACTTTAAAATTATAATATTAATTTGAAAATAATAATAATAATAATAATAATAATAATAATAATAATAATAATAATAACAATAATGATAATGATAATAGATGGGTAAAAGAATTTTTTATTTATAATGGTCTTCAAGTATTGATTGATTTAATGTTTAAAATATGTAAAAAATCAGGGTATATTTAACAGTTATTTATAGACAATATATAATTTTTGTATTTTTTTAAAAAAATAATTAATATATAAAAAATTATATATATATATATATATCAAAATTCCTAAAAATATATATATATATATATTAAAAATTTAAAGACCACTTCCACCTGTAGAGGAAAATGAACCAGAATTAATAAAAAGTAAATCCAATTTAAGTGAAAAAAATAAAAATAATGGAAAAGATTATAAAAAAAGAATTGTCTTAAGTGAAAGAGAACTGAGACCATATTGTTTAAGATGTTTTAAAGCAATTATGAATTATGGTGTTGGTTTACAAACAGTTTTAGATCATAAAAATGCTATTAATGTATTATCTTTAGCATTATCGTGGCCAGATCATTCATTACAATCATTAGTAATTCAATTGCTGGCATCTGTAGCATTAGTTGAACCAAATGGTCATGGAATTGTTCTTAGAGCAATGACATATTATCAAAAACAAATGCATGAAGAATATAGATTTCAAAAATTAATGACACTTTTACAATGCGATGGGGATGATAATTATTCCCCTGAAATGCTAGAATGTCAAGTAAAATATAAAATATATAATAAATAATATATAGTAGTTAATAATATAATATTATAAATTATAAAAAAATCATTATTAAAAAAAAAATTATATTATTCACTACTAAAAATTAGGTTTCCTGTTTAGCATTTATAAACTCAATTATTTCTAATTCTGATGATTTAGAACATAGAATTATATTATTGGAACAATTTATGGATATCGGTTTAATTGACACATTTTCTGTAATTATAAAAATATTAAATTTTTAATTATAAAATTAGTTATTTTTTTTTTATAAAAAATATTTCATCATAAATTTATTTTTTTTATTATTATTATTATTATTATTATTATTATTATTATTATTATTATTATTATTATTATTATTATTATTATTATTATTATTATTATTATTATTATTATTATTATTATTATTATTATTATTATTATTATTATTATTATTATTATTATTATTATTATTATTGCATATTATATATATTATATATTTTTTAATATATGTAATAATAAACGTTTATATTTTCTAAATTAAAATTTAGTTGTTAAGACAATATAATAATCCAGATTTAAATATACAGTTGGAAACTTTAGATTCCATTGTACAGCAAGACTTCCAAACACTTGCTGAAGAAAAAGCGTTAAAAAATATTAATTTATTATATCCTTTTCTATATATTTATATATTAACATTTAATAAAAGTAAATAATAATTTTAAATATAATATAAAATATTACTTCTTAATTTTAAAATTTTATTTATTAATATACTGAGTTGGATGAAGCATTGGATTATTTAAAAAATACAATTAAAGATAATAATACTGAATTATGGTTCCTAAGAATAATTCAAAGTTTAATATTGTTACCACAAGATAGACATAGAAGGTTTAATTCTAATTATAAAAATAAACATCAAAATAATAACTATATATTAATACTAATATTTTAAATAAAAAAAATAAATATATAAACTATAATATACAAATATATTAAATATTATAATATATTTAAATTAAAATTCTTTAAAAAAAAATAATAATTGGAAATATATAAATAGATCTAAATATTGGAATTTAATATACAATTTAATTAATGAAGTTGTTTTACAACGTTTTGGAATCGATCCTGATACCGCTGTGATTCAAATGGACATTGATAATATTATAAGTAAATTAGTTCAACAAGATGAATATGAAAAAGCGATGACTTCAGCGCACAATTGGGAAAAAACTGTTTCAGAATGGGAAGTTAGAATGGAAGAATGGAAACAATATGTTGATCAAGCAAAACAATTAGAAGATATTGTAAAAACAAAAGATGAAGATTTAAGAAAAACAAGATATGAAATGAGAATTTTAGCAGAAAAAAAAAAGGAATCTGATGAAAAAGTTGCATTATTAGAAGAATATAAATTAAATATGGAAAAAGAAGTAGAAAGATTAAAGAATGAAATGGCTACTGAAAAAGAAGAAGAAAAGAAAATTAATGAGAAGTTTGTAGAATTAAATAAAAAACTGGAAGCATTAAATACAGATCCACAATTAATTGGTGGTATTACATTGAAATGTACGTATACAAATTTTTATATTTGAATATAATTATAATTATATTAAAAATACAATTTCTATATTTTTAAATTAACTATATTTTATAATATCTATTAATTTACACTTTAATCTATTGACTTTAATATTAAAGCTGTAAGTAAAACTTAATAAATTATATTAAAATAAAAAATATTAAAATCAACATTAAATATTCTTTTTTTTTTTTAATAATTTTTTAGATTACTGATAGTTTAGTAACTCCTTTAGATGATAAACCGAAAATTGCAGCACCACCACCTCCTCCTCCTCCAAATCCAATGAACAATGGTAGTGCTCCTCCTCCTCCACCACCTCCTCCACCAGGTGCAGGAATGCCTCCACCACCACCACCTCCTCCAGGAATGGCTCCACCAGGTGGAATACCACCACCACCTCCTCCTCTAGGAGGTATCCCTCCGCCACCAATGGGTAAAATTTTTAATTTATAAAATGTATTAAAATAATAAAATAATTTATTTAATTGGAAAACAAGAAACTTATTTTTATATTACATATAAATGTATATATAAGTTGGAGGTATGATACCAGGAAAATTGAAGATTTCTACTGGAACCAAAATGAAAGCTGTATTATGGACTAAAATTGCCCCAACACAAATTACTAATACGTTTTGGAAAACCGTTTATGAAAAACCTGATATTGAAGATAAAATTAGGGCTGAAATTGATTTGGACGAATTATGTGATAAATTCCGTTTAACTTCACCTAAGTCAAATCAATCACCACCAAAAAGTTCATCTTCACAACCAAAAACACCAACACATGTATCTGTATTGGATGCTAAAAGAAATAATAATATTTGTAAGTAATTCATTTTTTTTATTTATAAATATTGAAAGTATTTCATTAATATTTTCTAAAATTTTTTATTAGCAATTATTATTACTATTAATTATTAATTACTATTATTATCAATTTTTTATTATTATCATTATTAATTATTGATTATTAATTATTGTTAATTATTATTATTATCATTATTATCAATATTAAATAAATAAATAAATAAAATAAAGCTATTATTATTTCAAGATTAAAGCTTGACTTCAGTGAAATTTCTAAAAGTCTTATGAATTTAGATAAAGATCACAAATTACCAGATAATATATTAAAGGTCTGTTTATCAAATTTTCCAACTCAACAAGAAGCAGAAGCTTTATCAAAATATATTTTTGCATCTGAAGAAGAAACCAAGGATTTAAATAAAGCAGAAATGTTTTTACTTAATGTATGCTTATTTACTTGACCATATAAATTACTATTATAATATTTATATTAATAATCATATAATATAAATATATATATAAATAATAATTAAATATATTTAATATTTATGATAGTTATTGAGAATTCCAAAATGTCAAGAAAGATTAAATGCAATTCAATACAAAAATCAATTCAATGAAAGAGTAAATGATCTTAAACCAGTAAGTATTTTATAAGAAAACCATAATAAAATGGAAAAAAAAATGGTTATAATATTTTTTCATTAATTAATTTAATATTTATATTAAAGGATATATTAATTGTTATCAATGCGTGCAAAGAATTAAAGCATAGTCCAAAATTATCAAAATTATTAGAGGTAATTACTTAAATATATAAATTACCTAATTTTACAAGATTTAAAAATTCAAATAAGAAATATTAATTATTTTTTATTATATAAAAGCTTATTCTTTCCATTGGTAATTATATGAATGGTGATTCTTACAGAGGTGGTGCTTTTGGTTTCAACATTGATCTTTTAACTAAAGTATAAATATATTATAATAGTACAAGTTTTAAATAATATATATTATATATTATATATTAAAGTATAATAACGATTTATTATTAATATATTAATTATATTTAATTATTAATTTCTTATAAAGCTACAAGATATTAAAAGTAATGATAATAAAATAACTTTAAATAACTACTTAGTTAAGACTATCCAAAAGCATTATCCAGAATTAATGAAGATCAATGAAGATTTACAAACATTAGATAAAGCATATAGAAGTAATATAATTAATAATTTCAAAACAAAAAATAATAAAAAAAGCAATATAAATATACAAGATAATGAATAAATAAATAAGATAATAAATATTAAATCATTAATATATATATATATATATTTATTAGTATCAACAAAAGCAATTGATCAAGAAATTGCTAACTTGGAATGTGGAATGATAAATCTTCAAAAAGAATTAAAAAATCAAGATGATAACTCTGAATCTCTTCAATATAAAAATGCCTTATCTGTATGTAAATTAATTAAATAATCAAATTATTTCAAAATGAAAAAAAAAAAAATTAATTATTATCTTAAAATTATATATGATTTTAATTATTAAATTAACATAATGTTTATATATGATATGTAATAAATAGGAATTTTTAAAAGAAACAGAACCTGTTTTTGATGAATTAATTGCACTAAGATCTGAAATGAGAGAATCATTCAAAAATATTGTTGAATACTTCGGTGAAGATGTTAAGACAACTACGTCCGAAGGTTTCTTTAGTATTTTCAAAACTTTCATTAAAGAATTAGAAGTAATATTAAAAAAAATATATATATATATATATATAACCTAATTCACTAAATTTAATATTTATAAATAAAATAGAAAGCAGATAAAGAAAACAAAAAAGAAGAAGAAAGAGCTAAAAAACTTCAATCAATGAACAATAAGAAATCTGATGCTAAAAATGATGAAAATAAAGGAAAACTTAACTCATCAAAGCCAATTGTACTTGATGGTGAAAATGCTGAAAAGAGAGGTTTAATGGATGATTTAATTTCATCTCTTAAGAATGGTGATGTCTTTAAATCAAAAATTAAACATTCTAATGAAGACTATAATAATAAATATAGAAACAAACTGTTTAATGCTGATTCAGGAAATATTACAAATCTAAATAATACTAATGCTGCTAAAGAACTTCTAAGAAACATTGATAAAGGAAAATCAAAGACTACCATTAATAATAGTAGTAGTGATATCATGGAGCCAACACCTGAACCTCAAGGAAATAATGAAAAAGAAAATGTAAATAAACAAAAAGATGATAAGCAATCAATGGAAATTGATAGTTTATTGGAAAGTTCCTTTGCATTATTAAATGAAATACAAAATAATTAATTTAAAATAAAACAAAATCATATATATATAAAAAAAAAAAAAATTGTAAATTTAAAACAATTTTCAAAAACCATATTTATAAATTTAAATGCATTATTATCTGTTTTTTCTTTTATATATTTTTTTTATAATCTATACAATCTATGTTAATATTTCTTTTGATAGAAATTTATCTTAATTATATAGAAAAATATCAAATATATTATTGTAATCTTGAAAATAATAAATATAAAAAAAATATGTATAAAAAAAAAAATAAATTATTATAATAAATACAATCTTATTATTAATATAATAAATACAATTTTATTATTATAACAATTATAAATACATCTTTTTATTAATATTAGTATTATTATATACATATTATTATATACAACCTTATTATTATTATTATTATACAAATAAAATAAGAAACCTTCTATTCAATATTTGAAGTAATGATATTATAAATTTAATATTTTAAACATTTAATTAAAATTTATAATTTAGATATGGATATAAATTCGATGCTCGTGTTGCCAAAGCTGCAAATATTGTTGAAGATGACTTTCTAGAACCCAGAATACTATCCTTATCGATATCGAGAAAATAATAATCCTCTATGGGAACATCGATTTCCTAAATGCAATCTTTTCCAAGAATTTCGAATGAAATATTTTATGGATATTGAAATTCTTTATGAAAATTTTTTTGTAATTATCAAATATTGTTCGATATCAAATAGTAATGTAAACAATGTTATCACAGATATTAATAATGTAGAATCGAGTACTGATTTTGATAGTCGTAACGAAGTGTGTAATATTAACAATAATAACAATAGAAATAATCTTGTTAATAATAGTAATAGTATTAATAGTGAAAATAGGCATATTCATATTAATGATAGTGAAAATAATAATATTGCTATTATTAATATAGTGAATAGATCAATTAGAGAGAATCGGGTTAATATTAGTAATTTTCTAAATAATGAGTGTGTAAATATATATGTAACTTGGTAAAGATTATATAACTTCTTTCTTGGTGGAAGAGATAGAAACATTTTTGATTTAGATAAAAAAAAAAGGAATGGGATATTTTATTAAATAGCCAAATCATTTCTGGTGATTATTCTAAAACGTCATTCTTGGTAAGATCTATGACTCTCTTCACAGAAATTATCCCTAGAGCTAGTACTCGACAAGGATTAATATTACAACAGTATATAAGCGCAAACTAACCAGGGATATCAACGCTGAGAATGTAGTAAGATAGGCTAGCAGAGTCAATTCCTCTAAAAGAGAAGATCATAATTTCTTTCAAATAGTCAATTCAAAACTTTATCAGGAATAAGAATTCCTTTTAACAGAAATCTTATAATCTGGAGGTGAGGTTCGTTGAATATGGACTTTTTTCTGAATTTATTTATACATTATATTTTAAATATTAATTTTATTTTACATTACTATTTAAAAAATTATTATGTTCAATTTGAACAAATAATATTTATATATTTATTTATTAATTATAAGTTTTTTAAAAAATATTCATTTAATTAATTAATAAATTAATAAATTAATAAAGTTAAAGTTCCCAGTAATACGACTTTAAAAAAAAGAAAAAAACTATTATAAATATAATATTTTTATTATTATTATAAATAAAATCTTTTTCATTATTATTATTATTATTATTATTATACTAATAAAAAAAAACACCTCTATTCAATATTTAAAATATATGATCTAAAGCCTAAAGTAAAATATTTTAAATATTTAATTAAATTTTATTTTTTATTTACTTTTTTATTCGTTTTTTCATCTATTTTTTTTATTTTTATTAAAATTATACATCACATATGTATAATTCTAATTTTTTAATCTTTATTATTTTATATAATAAAATAAAATATATTTTTTATTATTAAATTAAGCTTGATTTAAAATTTTATATATTAAAATATACATATATATATATAATATTACAATTAATTATCCAATCATAAATGCAAAATTCATTGGTAAATACTAATGATAATATATTGAATAAAATATTACTATTATTTTATAAAAGTTGAAGTTTTTTTTTTTTATCTAAATAAAATATTAAAAATATTTTAAAATGTCTGGACGCCAAGGTAATTTGAAATAATAAATAAAATTTTAATTTAATACAATTTAAATGAGAAGTTTAAAAATAGAAAAAGTAATTAATGGTATTGCAATAATGTAATTAATATTGTAAGGTGGTAAATTAAAGCCTCTTAAGAATAAGAAGAAGAAGCAAGTCGAATTAGATGAAGAAGATCAAGCTTTTAAACAAAAACAAAGAGAAGAACAAGCCAAATTAAAGGCTCTTCGTGCTAAAGCTGGAGGAAAAGGACCACTTCGTAAGTTTTCAAAATATATTTAAATTATTATCATTCAAGGAATATTAAAAAATTAATATATTTTATTTTATATATATATATGTTATTATTTTATTCAAATTACAAATAAAAAATAATTTCAAAAATAAAAATAGTTGGTGGTGGTATTAAAAAATCAGGAAAGAAGTAAATTATTTATCTAATCCAATTTTTGAAATTACTTTTTACTTTATTAGAAATTGATAATTTAATAAATCATACAAACATATATATATTAAAAAAAAAAAAAAAAAAAATAGAAAAACAATAAAAAAATAAAAAATAAACTTAAATAATTAAAATAAAATTCATATTTTTGTTTGATAAAGTTAGTGTATTTTATCTATTAATTTTTATTTTATTTAATTTTATTTTTTTAAGGAAACATATTTTTACTTATTTATACATATATTGGGAAAATACAATTTTTTAAATGTTTTTATAAGTATTGTTTTTATAAGTATTGATTCATAATGGATAATATAATTCTAAAATTATAATTATAATGATATAATTGTTAATGACATCATTTATATATTTAGTTGTATTGATTTTAAAAATATAAATAAATAATGCTATTTACATGAACTGAATTATACATATATTTTTATATTATTTTTATATTATTTTAAATATTTTTTATCATTTTATTATTTATATCAATATCTTTTTTTTCTATTTATATTAAATATAGAAAAATAATAATAATAATAATTATAATAAATATTACATTAGTATTGATTCATAATGGATAATATAATTCTAAAATTGTAATTATAATGATATAATTGTTCATGACATCATTTATATATTTAGTTGTATTGATTTTAAAAATATAAATAAATAATGCTATTTACATAAACTGAATTATACATATATTTTTATATTATTTTTATATTATTTTAAATATTTTTTATCATTTTATTATTTATATCAATATCTTTTTTTTCTATTTATGTTAAATATAGAAAAATAATAATAATAATAATAATAATAATTATAATAAATATTATATTTCATTTAATTTGCTTTAACTGTCGCATGAGAAAATGATGGTGATACTGGGACCGGTAATGGAATTCTTGTTATTTCAGTCATATCTTTAGCATTAAGAATAATAACAAAACTTTCATCTTTAGAGCCATCATAAACAGAAGATAATATAACACCTTCATCTTCCACATCTGCATTAGATGGATCTTGAATAAAGATTGGTTGGCTTGGATAACAATGTGGTTCATTCCAACAAATGATTTGTTTGCTTTCAACATCCTTATAGTATTATATATTGTAAAAATTAAATTAATACTATTTATATACAACATTTTTCACAATAGATAAATATTTATTTATAATATATTTTTATACATTATAATAACTTACAATCTTCTTAATTCTATCATAGTATTTTCCTGAAGTTGGATCTGTAAATGGAAGTGCAACACCGTAAGCATATTTATAACTACGACCAAGGTATTTCTGATTAATAGTAGGTAATTCAATAGAAATATCTTTAGTAAAATGATCAACTGAAGCTTCTAATGTTACATTTACATCATTATTAGAATTTAAATTTGCATTCATACTTTCAAGTTCATTAAGATCTAAATGGAAACGAACAATATTTGAAGATGGTAAGGTCAATTTTGATGCATCACGCAAATTTTCTACAGTTAAATTTTGAATAATTTTATCATCATCATAGATAGAGAAATCAATCCAAATAGTTTTATTTGTTTCGTATGAATTAATAATATGAAGACTAATTTATACATTAAAATAATTAATATTTTAATTTTAATTAAAATTAAAATTAAAAGAATATAAAAATAATAAAATTATTTAACATATTTTTTTATTATAAAATATAAATAATGTTTTTAACTATTTACCCAAAACTAGCTTTTGTTGTAAATGTAGCAATGTGTTTTTTTTCCTTCTTAGATCTAAGTAATATATATATAATATATAATAAATATATATTATTTTTATATTTTTATAAATATAATAATATTCATGATTATTATAACTTACACAACATAGAATGTTGTTAATCCTTCTGGATTATAATCAAACGTTGATAAAATTGAATCTCCAGTGTAATAATTTAAGCTTTTTAAATTCATTGGGAAAGATATCTAATAATAATAATAATAATAATAATAATAATAATAAAAGGTATTATTTTTTAATATTATGCTAATATGACTATCCCTTTAAAGATATACTATAATTTGACTATTAATTAAACTCACTATAACAATATAATTTTCAGTGACTGCAAATGTATGAATTGGAGAAATTGGACTATTAACTATTGAAATTAAATTACTACTATCTTCATCAAATAAGACAACCTTAAATTTTGTTGAAGTAAAACCAATTTCACCAAGGACATTAATCATCTTTCCTGTATATGGATCAACCTTTTTTAAATAATATGAATATATAATATTTATTAATTAAACTATTAATATAAAATTATATTATTATAATAAAATATTATGCTTATTTAAACAATAACAGCAACTTACAATTGGATGTGGTGAACAATAAGAAGTTTTAAATTCAGAATTAATATCTATATAATTGATAATTTTTTCCCCTTTTAAATTTGAATCAACAAATCTTACCTATTTATTAAAACCAATATTATATATATAAATTATATATTTTATTAATCAAAATGGTCATTATTTATATATTATATAATAAATAGATAATATTATATATTATATAATAAATAGATAATAACAAATAGAAATTAAATTATTACATTTCCAGTACTATTTAAAGTAGCAATAGCTCCTTTATGAAATTTTGATGGAAATTGACTACTAATGTTATCGGATATAATATCATTTTCGGGTTTAGGGGATTTTTTACTTAATTTCAATGGATGAATAACAGCTCTTGAAAATGAACTTTGATTAGTGTTATGACTCCATAAACCTGTAACTTTATCAGAAATACAATGACTTTCATGGATTTTTCTATAATCATGTTAATAAATATATATATATATATTAATAATAATAAAACAATTTTAATTTATTTTTTTATTTTAAATACTGATTTACAAAATGTATTTAAATATTTAAATAATATAATATATATATATATATATTTACCTTTCAACACCTTTACTAAGTAGTTGACTCCTTTTATATGTTATTTATTTTTAAATTAGAAGATAAATTTATAAAGTAAAAAAAAAATATTAATAATAAATAAAATAAATAAATAAATAAAATATTTCAAATTTTATTAATTATTAATAAATATTTAATTATATAATATTACTTGAATTGGACTTTTTCTGAATCTTTTTTACCATTAATTTCAAACTTTTGTATAAGAGGTAATACATCAAATAAATGATCAATAGTAAAAGTTTTATTAACATTTTCATATTCTCTTTGTTGTGTATAATCAAAATCAAAACGAGCTTATCAATAATAAAAATGAAAATGTAATATATTACCATTTAATAAACATTTTAGCAATAATTTAAAAATATCTAACTTGCTTTAAAAAAATTTAGTATCAAAATATACCTGGACTTAACGTATAATAAGTAATATTTAACCAGTCAGGAATTGGTTTTGAGGCTGTTAATTCGATAGATTCTGGGAAAATTTTGTCAACGTTCTTAAATCCAAAGGAAAATGAGCTTATTGAATCGGTAATTATGGTTTCCTTAATTTCTTTAAGCTGCTGTCTAGTTTTAACGGAAGACATTAAACTTTCACCGAAAGTATTAATGTTATCAAACAACGATGAATTGTCTTCCTCCTCTCTTATTACATCAACATTATCATTTACTTCTTTTGTTTTTTCAATTTCTTCAAGTAATATATCATTTTCTAAATCAATATCAATAGAAGTCGAAGATTCTGTATGTTGTAATAATTCATCTTTTGAATTTATTCTTGAAACTGACATTTTTGAATTTTAATTTCTTCTTATTATTTTAAAGTAATTTTTATTATGTAATTACATTAATATTTTAATTTACAATAAAATATTTTTTATAATATATTTTTTTATTTATAGTTTTATTTTTATTACTAATTCTAATAAAAAATTTTATGTTCTTTTAATATATATAAAAAATGAAATAAAAACAATAAATAAAAATAATAATAATAATAATAATAATAATAATAATAATAGTCAAAAGAATAAAATATATATTAAATATAATTTCTTTTTAAGTAAAATTTTTTTATTAATATCATTGTTTCATTACTTAATTAGGATGATACTAAAAAAAAATTATTTTTTATTTGTTTATTTATTTATTATTTATTTATTTATTAAATTTAATATTTATTTATTTATTGTTTATTTATTTATTAATTTTAAATTTATTTATTTATATATTTATTTGTTTTAATTAATATGAAAAAAAAATATTAAATCTTAATTTTTTTTTTTTGATATATATTTTATATATTTGATATTTATCATATATAAATTATGTAATATATTTCATTATATTTTAATATGATAAATATTTAATATAAACTATATGAACTTTAATTATGGATTAATCTTAGAAATAAATAAATATTAATTAAAAATTATAAATAAATATAAAATTTAATATTAGTAATGAACAGAAATATATTTAATATTTTTTATAATTACCAGATTAAAATTTTTTTTAAAAACTTAAAAGAAATAATAAAAAAATAATAAAAATAATATTTGAAGATAAGCTTTTAATTGATCATTTAAATAGAAAATTATTAAAAAAAATAATAAATCCATTATATTAGTTCAAGTCATCATTTCCATTATATATATTATATTATTATTATTAATAATTTATTTAAACAATAACGCATTTCAATTAATTTCAAGCATAATTAACATTTAAATACAAACATTTATATTTCATTTAATAAGAAATTATTCTATTCTTTAAAATAATTAAAATTGTATTTATATTATAATCAATTTTAAAATTATAATTAAAATTTCCATCATATTTTATGTAATATTAAATATTGATACAAATTATTTAAAAGTATTATACTTAATAAAAATGAAGTAGAAATCTAATACAATCTATTATACAATATATTTTCTATACTAAATGAAAATTATTATTACAAATATTACTATAAATATTTATTTTAATTAAATGAAAAATGTATTATAGATTAATTATTTTTTTTTTTTTTTTTTTTTGATATATAAATATATTAAATTTTTATTATTTAATGTGGTTACATAAAAGGTCAAAATATATATGTATTATAAATTTAATGTGCCATATAAAAAATGATTTGTGTAACCATCCATATTTGTACTTTAATATTTTAATATCTTATTAAAATATTTTTATTTAATATTGCTTTTTTTTTTTAAAAATTTCAGTAAAATTAAATATAAAAAGATATTATTTTTAATGCAACAAGCCACAATATAATTCATTTATTTATGAATTTACATTTTTAATGTTTTTTTACATAATTATTTAAAAAAATGTATTAATTACATAAAAAATACATTATTGTTTAGAATCTAAAATTTTAGGAAAATTTTTTCTTTTAACAGTTAATTTATTTTTAAAAGTAATAATAATTAATAAATCTATTTATATTAATAAATAAATAATACTAATATCTTTTATTTTCTTTCAGGAAGGAAACAAGAAAAAAAAAATACAATTTATAAATTTAAACAATACAATTTATACATATTTAATACATACTTTTAATAAATATATAACAAGTAAATATTTTTTTTATTTGTATTTCGAAAACTTTTATAAAGACTAATTTAAAGATAAATAATATTTATTAAATAAAAGAAAATGTAAACAAAACAAACTAATCGAAATAAATGAAAATCTTATCTAAAAAAATGAAAACAAAATAAAATTAAAAATAAAATAAATAATAAAGTTAGATTCAATAATATTTTATTAACTATAATAATAGCAATAATGATAGGATAATAACAAATCAATTTAGTAATTTTTGTAAACTATAAATAATATTTAAAATTATATATAATTATATATAGTTAGAAAATTACAAAACATTTTAAGTTTTTACTTTATTTAAAGAAGAAAGAAAATGTTTACTTACTTATAATAAATACATAACAACAAAGGAAAATAAAATATGTATGAAAAATTTAAATGTAATTTCAATAAACTCAGGTTATATATATAAATATACATAGATGTTTATTTGAAATGGTTAAAAATAATTTATCGAAATTGTGAAATAAACAAAGATATTAATAATTCAATAAATGATTTTAAATTATTAAAACAGAAAGTATCTTAATATATTCAAAAAAAAAAATAAATATAAATGAAAATAATTAATAATTTAATTATCTTCATTTATATTTTATTATTAAATTATTAATAATTTAATAAAAAAAAAGAATATTTATAAATAAATAATTGTTTTGATTAAAAAAATTGAAAATAAGTATTTATAATACAAATAATATTGTAATAAATAAAGTTGTATTTATGGGATAAATTTAAATTTATTCGAGTTAAATATTAATAAATTACTTTTGTTTATATCAATTTTAAAATTTTAAGAGAATTAATAAAATGTTTATTCGGCATAATCTAAAAATGTATAATCAATTTATTAATTATTATTATTATTATTATTATTATTATCCATTTCTGATAATATTTACAATAGATAATTTTATCATAATAAATTAAATATAATAGAAATGACTGATCTATGTCCAATACGTTTTCAAGAACATGTTCAGGTATTTTTTTTTTTTTTATGTTCTTTTAAGTTTTTTAAAAATTTTTAACATAATTATTTTCTAATACTTTTTTTTTTTTTTTAATAATTTATCAAACAAAATATATAAATAAAAGCTTCAAGCTCTTGGTATTAATGCCTCAAGTATAGGTTTTAATACCTTAACAATGGAATCTGATAAATTCATTTGTATTCGTGAAACAGTAGGAAATACTTCACAGGTTGTTATAGTAGATATGAATAACCCACAAAACTTAATGAGAAGACCAATATCAGCTGATTCCGCTATTATGAATCCAGCTACTCAGATTATTGCACTTAAAGGTAATAAATTAAAAATGAATAAATAAAAAGATGAACATTATACTAATAATTTATTTTTTTTTTATTAAATTATAGCTGGAAGACAATTACAAATTTTTAACTTAGAATTAAAAACTAAAGTAAAGTCACATATGATGAATGAAGATGTAATCTTCTGGAAATGGATTTCCCTCAAAACTCTTGGTATAATTACTGATAGATCTGTTTACCATTGGAGTATGGAGGGTAACTCAAACCCAGTAAAGATTTTCGATAGAAATCAAAATTTAAATGGAGCTCAAATTATTAATTATAAAGTGGATTCTTCTGAAAAATGGGCTGTTATTATTGGTATTTCTGCACAAGTAAGTTGGAAAATAATAATCTTTTATTATATAAATAAATATAAAATAGATTTTAAATGAATTTTCAAAATTTATATGTTTAAAATTTAGGATGGCCGTGTTGTTGGTACTATGCAATTATATTCAACGGAAAGACGTGTCAGTCAAATTTTAGAAGGACATGCAGCTGCATTTGCTAACATAACATTAGAAGGTGCTTCTTCTCCAACAAGTTTATTTGCATTTTCTGTTAAAAATGCAAAGTTTGCTAAATTACATATTATTGAAATTGACCATAAAGATGGTAATCCAGTATTCCAAAAGCGTGCCGTTGATGTATTCTATCCACAAGAAGCTGCTAATGATTTCCCAGTTGCTATGCAAGTTAGTCAACGTTATGACATTATTTATTTGGTTACAAAATATGGTTTTATACATTTATATGATTTAGAAACTGGAACTTGTATTTACATGAATCGTATTAGTGGTGATACCATTTTCACTTCAGTTGATTTAGAAGCTACAAGTGGTATTATTGGAGTCAATCGTAAAGGACAAGTAAGTGATAAATTATGATAATTAATATAAAATTTAAATATTTAAAAAAAATTATTTAATATATTAAATAAATTAAATATATAATATAAAATAGGTTTTATCTGTTAGTGTTGATGAAAATAACTTTATTCCATATATTATGAATAATTTAAATAACCGTGAACTTGCTTTTAGAATTGCTTCAAGAAATAACTTACCAGGTGCTAATCAATTATTTGTTGCACGTTTTAATGATCTTTGTAATTCAGGTAATTTCTTAGAAGCTGCTAAGGTAGCTGCTACTTCTCCACAGGGTATTTTACGTACTCCAGAGACAATTGAACGTTTCAAGCAAGTTCAGGTTGCCCAAGGTCAACTTTCTCCAATTCTTCAATACTTCGGAATTTTACTTGAAAAGAGTGTTCTTAATAAATATGAATCTTTAGAATTAACAAAACCAGTTTTGGTACAAGGAAGAAAACAACTTTTAGAAAGATGGCTTAAAGAAGATAAACTTGAATGCAGTGAAGAATTAGGTGATGTTGTTAAACAGTATGATACTCTTTTAGCTCTTTCAGTTTATCTTCGTGCCAATGTTCCAAACAAAGTTATTAATTGTTTTGCTGAAACTGGACAATTCAATAAGATTATATTGTATTCTAAGAAAGTGGGTTACCAACCAGATTATTTATACTTACTTCAATTAGTTTTAAGAACTGATCCAGATAAAGGAGTAGAATTCGCCCAACTTTTAGTTAATGATGAAAATGGACCATTAGTTGATTTAGAACGTATTTTAGATGTATTCACCTCAAACAATTTGGTTCAACAAGCAACATCATTCTTATTAGATGCCTTAAAGGATAACAAGGAAGAGCATGCTAATCTACAAACTCGTTTATTAGAAATGAATTTATTAAGTGCACCACAAGTTGCCGATGCTATTCTTGGAAATAATATGTTTACTAGATATGACAAAGAAAAGATTGCTAAGCTTTGTGAAAATGCAGGTCTTTATCAAAGAGCTTTAGAACATTACACTGATATTAATGATATTAAAAGAAATATTGTTCATGTCAGTAATTTAAATGCCGATTGGGTTCTTAATTTCTTCGGTCACTTATCCCCAGCACAATCTTTAGAGTGCTTAAAAGAATTATTAAATAACAATATTCGTCAAAATCTTCAAATTGTTGTTCAAATTGCCACAAAGTATTCTGATCAATTAGGTAGTTCTAATCTTATCGAAATGTTTGAATCTTTCAAAACATTCGAAGGTCTTTACTATTATCTTGGTTCTGTTGTTAATTCTAGCCAAGATCCAGAAGTTCACTTTAAATATATTCAAGCAGCTAGTCGTTCTGGTCAATTCAAGGAAGTTGAAAGAATTTGTAGAGAAAGTAACTTCTATGATCCTGAAAAGGTTAAAAATTTCTTAAAGGAAGCTCAACTTTCAGATCAATTACCATTAATTATTGTCTGTGATCGTTTTAATTTTGTTCACGATTTAATTTTATATTTATATCAAAACAATAGTTTTACCAATATTGAAATTTACGTTCAAAAGGTTAATACTTCTCGTACTCCAGAGGTTATTGGAGCTTTATTAGATGTTGATTGTGACGAAAACGCTATTAAAAGTTTATTAATGTCTGTTCAAGGACCAATTCCAATTGATGATCTTGTTAATGAATGCGAAAAGAGAAACAGATTAAAGTTACTTCTACCATTTTTAGAAAAGAAACTTAATGAAGGTTGTACTGATACATCATTATTCAATGCCATTGCTAAGATTACTATTGATACTAACAATAATCCAGAAAAATTCCTTAGAGAGAATCAAGTAATTTTTATTATTATTTTTTTTTTTATTTTTTTTTATTTTTGTTTTTATTTTTATTTTTATTTTTTATTTGTTATTTTTTATTTGTTATTTTTTATTTTTTTTTTATTATTAATTTATTAATTAAACAAAATAAAAAAAAAAAAAGTTCAGATATTAAAATATATATATATATATATTATTTTTAAATATAAATTCTAATTTAAATTTATATTTTTCCCTTTAATAATATATAAAATATTCATTTAGTTCTATGATCCAAAGGTTATCGGTAAATACTGTGAAAAGAGAGATCCATATCTTGCATTTATTTGCTATGAGCGTGGTCAGTTAGATACTGAATTGCTTTTAATTACAAATGAAAATTCTATGTTCAAGCATCAAGCTAGATATTTAGTTAAGAGACGTGATCCATCTCTCTGGGCTGTTGTTTTAACTAAAACTAACACTCATTTAAGATCTTTACTTGACCAAATTATTGGTACTGCTCTTCCTGAAACTCAAGATCCAGAAGATGTTTCAATTACAGTTAAAGCATTCATGACTGCTGAATTACCTGATGAATTAATTGAATTATTAGAAAAGATTGTTTTAGAACCAACTCAATTTAGTGATAATAAGAACCTACAAAATCTTTTAATTTTAACTGCTATTAAGGCTGGATCTCCTCGTGTTATGGATTACATTACTAGATTAAATAACTTTGATGCTCCAGAAATTGCCAATATTGCTATTGCTAGCAATATGTATGAAGAAGCATTCACAATTTATCAAAAATGTAATCTTCCATTAGAAGCTGTTAATGTTTTAATTGATAATATTAAGAATATTGATCGTGCTTATGAATTTGCTGAACGTGTTGATGTTCCACAAGTTTGGAGTAGCTTAGCAAAGGCTCAATTAGCCAATAATCAAGTTAAAGAAGCTGTAAGTTCTTACATCAAAGCTAATGATCCAAATGATTATAATGACGTTATTAGAGCTACTGAAGCTATAGAAGATTATAACACTCTTATTAATTATCTTACCATGGCACGTATTCAATCTAGAGAGCCAGCTATTGAAACTGAGTTAATTTATGCTTATGCCAAGACTGACCGTAATCAAGATATTGAAAAACTTATTACTGGACCAAATGTAGCCCAAATACAAGTTGCTGGTGAACGTTGTTACAATGATAAATTATACAGCGCTGCTAAGATATTATTTAACAGTATTTCTAACTGGGCATTCTTATCTACTACTTTAGTTCACTTAAATGAATATCAAAATGCTGTTGAATGTGCTAGAAAGGCTAATAGTACTAAAGTTTGGAATAAGGTTAATGAAGCATGTTTAGAAAAGAAAGAATTCAAACTTGCTCAGATTTGTGGTTTAAATTTGATTGTTCATCCAGAAGAGTTAGAAAAGTTAATTAATTTATATGAAAGTCAAGGTTATTTCAATGAATTAATGGAATTAATTGAATCTGGTCTTGGTCTTGAACGTGCACATATGGGTATGTTTACCGAATTAGCCATCTTATACTCTAAGTATCGTATGGATGACTTAATGAGTCACTTAAAATTATATTCTAATAGAATTAATACTCCAAAGGTTATTAGAGCTTGTGAACAAAATCACTTATATCCAGAACTTGTTTACTTATATAGTCATGATGATGAATATGATAATGCTGCTAATACTATCATGGATCATTCTGCTGAAGCCTTCGAACATAATAATTTCAAGGAAATTATTGTAAAGGTTACTAACCTTGAACTATATTACAAGGCACTTCAATTCTATTTAGATGAACAACCACTTCTATTAAATGATCTTTTGGAAACTTTAACACCAAGAATTGATCATACTAGAGTTGTACAAATGTTCCAAAAATCTAATAATTTACCATTAATCAAACCATACATGATAAATGTTCAAAAGGTAAACAACCGTGCCTTAAACACTGCTTACAATGAGTTATTAATTGATGAAGAAGATTATGAAACTTTAAGAGAATCTATTGACAAGTATGATAATTTTGATAATATTTCTTTAGCTCAAAAATTAGAAAAGCATGAATTATTAGAATTCCGTAGAATTGCTGCACATTTATACAAGAGAAACAGACGCTGGAAGCAATCTGTTGCTTTATCAAAACAAGATAATTTGTTTAAAGATGCTATGGAAACTGTAGCTGAATCAAAGGATCAAGAACTTGCTGAAGAACTTGTTAGATACTTTGTTGATTCTAAGAAATATGAATGTTTCGCTGCTACTCTTTTCACTTGTTACGATTTGTTAAAACCTGATGTTATTCTTGAAATTGTCTGGCGTAATAATATTAAGGACTTTGCTATGCCATACTTTATTCAAGTCGTACGTGAATACTTACCAAAGGTAATTGAATCTTTATATTTAATAAATAAATATTTAATAATATATTTATAATTTTTATATATTAATTGCTAATTTATTTTAATAATGTTGTATTATAACAAAATTAATAATAATAATGATAATAATAATATTAATAATAGATTGATGAATTAGAAAAAATCAATAAGCAAAGAGAATTATTAGAAAAAGAAAAAGCTAAACAAGAAGGTAAATAATATATTCGAAAATTATAAAAAAAATTAAAAATGCACTAAAAAATAATAATAATAAAAAATAATAATAATAAAAAATAATAACAATAATAATATAATAAATAAATAAATAAATAAAGATATCAAATAATAAAAATTATTAAAAAAAAATTTTTTTTTTGGTTAATTATATTCAATTTAAATAGAAGTTAATGATACTCCAAAGGGTCCATTAATGCTTACTGTAATTATTCATTTTTTAAAATTTTATATATATATATATATTATGCAATAATAATAATAATAATAAATTATATTAATATTAAATAAAATATTAAACTGATTTATTTATATATATTATTTTTATAACAATTTTAAAAATTATTAAAAAAAAAATAGTATCCAAATACATCACAAACTTCAATAAATAATGGTGGATTCCAAGCCACTTTCCCAAGCTTCTAAAATAATTAATTTCTTTTGTTTTATTATAAATAATATAAAAGAATATAATTAATATCAATAAAATATAACTTTAAATATTTTAATATTTTTTTATTTAAACAATTTTAATTTTTACAGTATAATATAATATATTTAATACAAAAATAAAAATAAAAATAAAGAAACTGATAATATATATAAGTTTTAAAGGAATACAAAAATAATAAAGATAAAAATACAAATAAAAATTAAAAATTAAAAAAAAAATAAAAATAAAAATAAAAATAAAACTAACATTATATATAACATAACGTAATAAAATAAATTTTAAATAATAAATAAATAAAAAAAATAAATAAAATACAATAAAATAAATAAAAAAAATAATAATTAATAATAAAAAAAATAAATAAATGAATAAAACTAAAACCAAAATAATAAATACAAATATTTATACAAAAAACTAGTAATAATAATAATAAAACATAAAAAAAAAAAAAAAAAAAAAAAAAAAAAAAAAAAAAAAAAAAAAAAACTATATATATATATACAATATAAATAAATAATGTTTATATATATATTGAAAATAGATATAGAAAGGTATTTTCAAATTATTTTAAATTTTGTTAAAAACAAAATAATACATTATATTCACTTTAAAAAATAAAGATAATCTATAAAAATTTAAAATATTTGTAAAATATTGTCAATTAAAAACTAAATAATACCTAAATTAAAAAAAGAAAAAAAAAGAAAAGAAAAGAAAAGAAAGTAAAAAAGAAAGAAAAAAAAAAAGGAAAAAAAATAGGTACCAAAAAATTTTTTTTTGTTATTATTAATGTATATAAGTCATTAAAGGATTTAATTTTATTAATATAATATATATATTATATATATATATATTATTTATTTGCATAATCATAATTTTAATCTTTTTTTTTTCATTTTATAAAAATACTTAATAATAGCAATTAAAATTAAATTTTAATATATAAACTTTCTTATTCTAAAGACTTTTATTTTATTAAATGTTTAATTCTATACAATATTAATATATTTAATGTTAATGTTAATAAAAAACTTTTAATATTTAATATATATATTATTTATATTGTATATAATTTTAATCAATTTCTTTATATATATATATATATATATAATTTTTTTTTAGACAGGGAAGAGAAATATATAAAAAAAAAATTAAAAATTATTATAATAATAATAATTTTTAAAACAAATTAAAATTATTTTATATTAATATATCAGAATTAGATAAATAAAGATATTCTTTTTTTTTTTTCTTCGTTTTGTTTTTATTTTATTAGTAAATTTTCATTTAATAGAAAAAAAAATGATATAAAGTATTTAGGTTTTTTTTTTTTCTGGTAGTTCGTGAATTTTAATTTGTTTTTATAGATTTTTTTGATAAATTTAGATTAATTTAAAAAAAAAAATAAAATAAAATAAAAAAATAAAATAAAAAATAATAAAATAATAATAATAATAATTAATAATATTATTATTAATAATAATAGCACATTAGGAATTAGTCATATTTTTTTTTTATGTAATGATTATTTTTTATTAACTTATTAAATCAATCTTTTTTCTTTTTTACATAAAATAAAAAAGAAAATAAAATTATAAAAAAAATAAATAAATAAAAATATTTATATATAAATATATATATATTTAAAAAAATAATAATATTATTTGATAAGGATACAATTTTATAAGTATTTATTTAAAATAAAAAATAAAAAATAAAAAATAAAGGATAAAAAATAATAATAAATAACAATAAATAATAATAAAAATAAAAAATAATAAAAAATAATAAAAAATAATAAAAAATAATAAAAAATAATAAAAAATAATAATAAATAATAAAAAATAATAAAAAATAATAATAAATAATAAAAAATAATAAAAAATAATAAAAAATAATAAAAAATAATAAAAAATAATAAAAAATAATAAAAAACAATAAAAATAAAAAATAAAAAATAAAAAATAAAAAAATGATAATTATAATAATAATAATTAATCAAAGCTTTAAATCATCATAATAATTAATAAAGGCTAAGGATAAAAGTGATAATATTTATAAATTAAAAAAAAAAAAAAAAAAAAAATATATATATATATATATATATTATGGTCAATCTTTTATATTAAACTACATTATAGATTACAAAATATTTTTGTGGATAAATGGATGTATTTAATATTTTCATTATATCATTTATTCTAATTCTTATTATTATTATTATTATTATTATTATTATTATAATTAATATAGCCTGAGATAATGGTGATAATATTAATAAATTAAATTGAAAAAAAAAAAAAAAAAATATATATATATATATATATATATATATTATGGTTAATCTTTTATATTAAACTACATTATAGATTACAACACATTTTTGTGGATAAATGGATGTATTTTATATTTTCATTATATCATTTATTCTAATTCTTTTTATTATTATTATTATTATTATTATTATTATTATTGTTATTTAGCTTTTTTATTAATTATACTATTAAATTCATGTTCGTTTTTTTTTTTTATTTATTTATTTATTTATTTATTTATTTATTTATTTATTTATTTATTTATTTATTTATTTATTTATTTATTTATTAAATTTAATTTTTACAATTTTTTGAAGTTTTTGATACTGAAATATAATTAGTGGTAAATTTTTAAAAATATCTTAAAATAATAATATAAAAAAAAATTGAAAAATAAAATGAAAAAGAATCTTTAATAATAATAATAATAATAATAATAATAAAAAAAAAACCTTGAAAATTTATTAAATCAATCGACTATTCTTCATTTAAGGAATCAACGATGATTAACTTTAAATTTATTATAATAGAAAAGATGAATTAATATTTAAGAAAAAAAAAATTAATATGTAACTTTTATATAGCTCCTTGAAAAAAAAAGAAAAGAATTTCTACTTTTTTTTTATTTTTTTTTTTTTTTACTTAATGAAAAATATTAATTTTTAATTTTTTTTGAAATATTATATAGGTAAAAATAAAAAAAATAAAATAAAATAAAATAAAATAAAATAAAATAATATTTTCCATTCAGTAAAATATATATTAAAATTAAATTTTTATACATATTTTTAAGAAATAATTTATTAAAAAGGAAGTTTTATTCTTGAAATAAATAATAATATTTCTGAATTATTAATTTTAATACCACTTTTACGAGGTATATTATAATTTGTTAATTATAACTTAAGGATAATTTTTTTTTTTTTTTACCTTTCATACTTTTCTTATAAAATAAATTAATTATATTTAAATTGGGAGAGTTGCATTTCCCCAGGTTGCATTTCGACAAATGGAGTATTAATATAAATAAATGAATAAATAAATAAATATTAATTCAAAATAATTTTTTTTAAAATTGTTTTTATTCGATATTAATAATATTTATTTTTATTGATTTATTGATTTATTTATTTATTTAATAATTTTCAATTTAGCTAAATGCAATTTGGCTAAATACCACATTTTTTTAATACGCCACATGCTTTCAAAAAAATTGGTGAAATGCAACCTGGCGAAAGGCAATTTGGCGAAATGCCCCTCACCCATTTAAATAGAAAACTATTAAAATTTATAATCCTATTTTAAAAATATTTTTAAAAAAAAAAAAAAAGATAATAATAATTGAAATATAAATTATATATAATATTCCTATTTAATTCATTATATCATTATATCATTATATAAAGTTGCTTGCTTCAATATTTATTTATATATTATTTCGTTTTAGAATAGATTTTTCAAATGAATTAGTAAATTATATTTATAAAGAATACTATAGAATATATGTGCCGAATGCATGGAACAGCATAATGTGTAATATTATACGTTGGTATGCATTAACGCATATTTGACAATATGCATAAATGGAATGAACAAAATATAAGAAAAATATCCTAATATATAATCGAAGTGAAAAAAAAAAAAAAAAAAAATACAAGAACTTTTAAATTAAAGGAAATAATAATAATAATAATAGAATATAAATTCATAATTTCACTAAATTGAATAATTTATGGACTGTCTAGATAAAACAATATATTTTATTTAAATATATAACTTATATATGAAGCCATATAGATTATAAGTCATATATTTGTTATATGTGTTTATAATATAAAATAGTTTATAAGATAAAAAGTCATATATTTATTATGTGTGTTGATAATATAAAATAGTTTAATAGAAAAATAATAACATAATATTAAATAAAATATTAATTAATCTATTTAATTATTCAGTAATATCAATATTTATAGACAGAATTCTTTTTTATTTATAGATAAGTTTGTCATTTTCAATTTATATGATATATATGATATATAAAAAATTTTTTTTCGAAAATTAAAATTTTTTTGATTTTTTTTTTATTGATAATTGTATACATTATTACATTAATAAAAAAACAACAAATTATTTTTATATTTTTTAATATTTTATTTTTTTTTAAATATGATCTAAGAAATGTATTATACAAAAAAAGAAAATAGAAATCAGACCAATAGAATTTAGGATACGAATTTATTTATTAATTAGTTTTTATTAATTATCAATAATTATTGAATATTTGTTAGATTGAAATATTTTACATAGTAAAAATTAAATATAAATATATGTAGAATTAAATGGGGGTGGTGCGTTTCGGAATGTGGCTTTAAATATTTTTACATAAATTTTCATTTCGGAATGTGGCTTATATTATTTTTTTTATAAAATTTTATTTATGAATATAATATTTAAATATTAAAATAAAATGGCACATATAATTTCTTTGAAAAAATAATTATTAAAAATATTTAAAATGTGATATATTTCAAAAAAAATAATGATTTACATTCGCCATATTCTGAAAATTTTTATTTATTTATTAATTTATTCATTTAATTATTTAATAATAATATTTAATAATATTTCTTTTTATACTATTTTCTAATTATAAAGTTTGTTTATTATATGGAAATATAATAATTTACATTAATTTAAAATACTGTAAAAATTATAATAAAATTCATGTTAATATATATGAATATGCTATATCATTTATTTATTATATAATTTATTTGTTGCTAAATTCAGTTTTTATATTAATTTCATATCAATATCTTATTTATTTTATTTTATCATATTATATATTATTATTTCACTGCATATTTATTTTATTTTATTTTATTTTATTTTATTTTATTTCGATTGATACTTGCAATTTATTATAATTCACATATTTATTTTATTTTATTAGTACTTGTATTTTTATTATAATTCAAATATTTATTTTGTTTTATTTTATTTTATTTTTATTAATACTTGTATTTTTATTATAATTCAAATAATTTTTTTATTTTATTTTATTTTATTTTATTTTATTTTATTTTATTTTATTTTATTTTATTTTATTTTTATTAATACTTTATTCCTTTATATTACTTCACTATTTTATTTTATTTTATTTTATTTTATTTTATTTTATTTTATTTTATTTTATTTTATTTTATTTTATTTTATTTTATTTTATTTTATTTTATTTTATTTTATTTTATTTTATTTTATTTTATTTTATTTTATTTTATTTTATTTTATTTTATTTTATTTTATTTTATTTTATTTTATTTTATTTTATTTTATTTTATTTTTATTAATACTTTATTCCTTTATATTACTTCACTATTTATTTTATTTTATTTCTTTTATTTTATTTTATTTTATTTTATTTTTATTAATACTTTATTCTTTAATATTACTTCACTATTTATTTTATTTTATTTTATTTTTATTAATACTTTATTCTTTAATATTACTTCACTATTTATTTTATTTTATTTTATTTTTATTAATACTTTATTCTTTAATATTACTTCACTATTTATTTTATTTTATTTCTTTTATTTTATTTTATTTTATTTTATTTTATTTTATTTCTTTTATTTTATTTTATTTTATTTTATTTTATTTTATTTTATTTTATTTTATTTTATTTTATTTTATTTTATTTTATTTTATTTTATTTTATTTTATTCAATCTGTACTTCATATTTATATTTCAATATTTATTCATTTTATTTTATTGTATTTTATTTTATTTTATTTTATTTTATTTTATTTTATTTTATTTTATTTTATTTTATTCAATCTGTACTTCATATTTATATTTCAACTATTTATTTTATTTTATTCATTCTGTATTTCATATTTATATTTCAACTATTTATTTTATTTTATTCAATCTGTACTTTATATTTATATTTCAACTATTAATTTTATTTTATTCATCCTGTACTTTATATTTATATTTCAACTATTTATTTTATTTCATTCAATCTGTACTTCATATCTTTATTTCAACTATTTATTTTATTTTATTTTATTCATTCTGTACTTCATATTTATATTTCAACTATTTATTTTATTTTATTCAATCTGTACTTTATATTTATATTTCAACTATTTATTTTATTTTATTCATTCTGTACTTCATATTTATATTTCAACTATTTATTTTATTTTATTCAATCTGTACTTTATATTTATATTTCAACTATTAATTTTATTTTATTCATCTTGTACTTTATATTTATATTTCAACTATTTATTTTATTTTATTCAATCTGTACTTCATATTTATATTTCAACTATTTATTTTATTTTATTCATCCTGTACTTTATATTTATATTTCAACTATTTATTTTATTTTATTCAATCTGTACTTTATATTTATATTTATATTTCAACTATTTATTTTATTTTATTTTATTTTATATACTTATACTTCTATATTATTACATTCTATATTTTTTTCATTTTATTTTTAAATATTCTTTTTAAAATTCTTATTTCCTTTTTAATATTTTTTTATCTAATATTTTAAATAAATTTTATATAATACGAAAATCTTTTTTACTCAGGAGCATTATATTTAACTTGATAAGGAAAGATTATTTGAAAATTTAATTATAAATATTAAATTAAAACTTTTTTTTAGTAATAGTAATAATAACAATAACATTTTTAAACATAAATTTCTATTAAATAATAAATAAATTATTTTAGATATTTATATTATACAAATCTAATAAACTAACAAAAAGAGCATTACTATTTTTACAAATAGTAAAGTTTTTTTAGAAAGCCTGATAGAAATAATTTAAAATATTAATTATTTTCTTTTATAAGTATTATAATACTTAAATATCATTATATATATTTAAAATGTATATTTGAATATTTATTAAAAATATGAAATATACATTAAATATATTTTTAAAAAATATATTAATTTAATAATTGGTTTATTTTATAAAAATTATTTATTTATTTATTAATTTACTACAATATAAAATAAAAATAATGAGAAATGCAATACATTCATATTTTTAATATTTTATAATACTAATATATAATAATAAAGACATCTTTTAATTTTATTTAATAATATTTAATTAAGTAAAAAATATTTAAAATAAATTTATAAAAAAAATTTTTTTTTAATATTTTTAAGCTAACCCTATCAATAAATATTAAATAAATTTAAATATTGAATTTCTTATTAAATAAAAAAATTTAATTTTCAATTAATTGTAATTATGATTTTGAAAGGATTTTAATAATTATTTTTATTTTGTTTTATTAAAATTAATGATTTCATTATTCAATCTAATTAAACAATTAAACCAATTTTCGATGATATCATTTTTACTACATCCAATATTTTTTAATTCGGCTTCCATATTTTTATAATATTCAACTAAAATATTAATGTCATCGACCCTTTCTGATATTCTGCTCTTTTTTCTCCAAATTCCTTTAATTCTCATATGGTAATCATAGTAAGATTTGGATTCTTCAAATTGTATTGTATATATTAATTTATAAAATGAAGGCTTTTTTACAAATAAATTTTTTAAATAACTGTTATAAGATTCTGAAGCATTATTTGTTATGTGGTCTATATTATTGTAATAATTCCAATATTTTATATTATAGATATTTAGAAATGTTTTCTCAAAATAATCTAAAAAATTCAAAAATTGGGAACAGGTAGATTTATATCTCATGCATGTATTTTTAATTTTATTAAAAATATCAGGTATGTATTCAATATTAATAAAACATAAATTAGAAATCGCTTTATAATAAGTATTTAAAATATTATGATCTTTCACTTCCTTGTAACATAATTTATTTTTTTTTGTCATTAATAATCTTTTATAATGCCAAAAACAATATTTAATATTTATATTGGGAAAAATATTTTCCACTGCATTAGATATTCCTTTTTCAAAATCACAATGAAAAATTTTTTCTGAGAAATTAATATTTGCATTATATTTAATTATATTTTTTTTTATTTCATTAAATAATATTTCGTAAGTTGTTTGTTCTTTGTTTTTTAATATTGACATGGAAGTAGTGTAAAAACAATTTAATTCTGTAACATAAGTTCTGGTAATGAATACTTGATAACTATTAGTTGGAGCTATTAAAAATGTACCATCAGCAAATATATGTTTATTCTCCATAAATAATTTTGCTTGGAATGGTGATTGAAAAATTATTATATTAGAATTTTTGAATATCATAAAGTATTCACCTCTTATTGTTTTATAATATTCAGATACATTAGGAACTTCATCAAATGTTTTTACATTAGGAAATAATTGTTTGTTTTTATATCTTGTTATTTGAGATTTAATTGTTTTATATTCAGGTCATATATATCCTATTTCTTGAGAAATTTTATCAAATATGCGTTTTGATTTTATATCAGAAGGAATCAAACTTTTTTTTATTTCATCTTTAATTTTATGTTTTATTAATGATTTGGATGCATTAATTTCATTACCAGGATGATTATGTGAAGAATCATAATTTAAAACCTCTTTATTATCATTTAAAATAATAAAAGACTTACATTTATTTAATGTTTTATATTCTGTACATCTATATATTTTTGTATTATCTTTTT
>JACVTC010000024.1:422500-425000 GCA_016946835.1 Neocallimastix lanati (nom. inval.) | reverse complement strand
ATTATTATTAATATTATTATTATTATTATTAATATTATTATTATTATTATTAATATTATTATTATTATTATTAATATTATTATTATTATTATTATTAATATTATTATTATTATTAATGTTATTATTAATATTATTCTCATTTATTTTTGTAAAGTTAGAATTTCTAATTGACGGATTATTATTATTATTATTATTATAATTAGATGAATTAGAGTTGTTATTATCAGTAGCTATTATATTTTTAATATTTGTTTTATTATAATATGTAGTGTTGTTATTACTATCATTACTATTATTATAATATGATGTACCGTGTGTATCAGTGATATTTCCATTTGAATTATTATTTGGTCTATTATAATTATTATTATAAGTTGAATAATTTGAAATTTCTGTTATATTATTATTATAATATGAAAGGTTATTATTTATTTTTGAATTATTTCGATTTGAATAGTCATTATTATAGTATGATGAATTGTTATTCACAGTATGGGCTTGATTAATATAAGTATTCATTTTAGGATTAACATTGGTATTAGCGTTTTGGTATTCATTATTATTTAATGTTTGAGTATTATAATTATTATTAACATTTGATTGAACAAAGCCATTGTTATCAAAACTTGAAAATGATGGACTATTATTTAATTTTGACAGATTACTTTTTGATGATAAATTGGGCGTATTATGTTGATAAGGACTATGATTTAATTTATTTGTTTGAATTCCATTATTATAGTTATTATAACTCTTTTCGTCATAAGAACAAGTATTATTGCTATACATTGTATTATTCAAAGTATTACCACTATTTTCGTGATAAACTTTATAACGTTTTTTCAAAGGTAAGTTTTCAGCCATTTTTTCTGTTTCATTAATATTTCTTGAACTATATCTATTCCAGTTTTTATTTGTATGAATATGGTCAGTTAAAGAAGCAATATCTACATTACGATGAAAACTATTATTAGTATGAACTTCAGTCATTTTATATTCCTTTCCTTTCTATGTTTTTTTTTTTTTTCTTTATATATTTATATATTCTTTTTATATTTTATATATTATCTTTTAACTCTTTTTTTTAATATAGATTAATTATATATATATATAAAAATATTATAAAGAAAAATAAAAAAAAAAGATCTATATGTATATATATACTTTTTTAAAAATGTTAGTACGAATATAAAATTTTTATTAAATAATAAAAATATATCTATCAATATTACTTATAGATTATCATCATATATAAATATTGTAATATTTTAACTCTTTATTTCTAATTATAATAGTCTTTAGATATTTATTATATATCATATGATAATATATATCATCTTTTTAATTATAATTGTATAGGTCTTTCTTATTTTATTTTAATTATTATTTTTATTTATTTTTTTCATTGACTGATTACTAAAGCTTATTGAAATAACTTTTAAGTTTTTTTATTTTTTTTTATATGGTTTTATATTTCTTATTAAAATATTTTTTATTTCTTTTTTGATTATTCGTAATAAATAAAATTTTTATTTTTATGCTTATTTTTCTTAAAATAATAATAATAAAACTTTTCTTTATATATATTTTTTATTTCACATTATAAAGTCATAATTTTTAATATGTTCTGATATTTACTTTTAACTTTCTTCTTCCAAGGTTTTTATGTGTATTGCAAAAAATAATAATAATAATAATAATAAATAAATAAATAAATTATTCAATCTCCTTTATTATTAGTATTATTTAAAATAAAAAAAAAAAAATAAATATAATAAAAATTTAAAGATATAATATTAATATAAATAAATAATTGAAAAAGAAAGAAAGAAAAAAAAAAAAAAAAAAAAAAAAAAAAAAAAAAAAAAATAACCAATTTTTTTATTTAAATAAAAAATTAAAAAAAAAAAAAAAAAAAATTATATTAAAAAAAAATTTTTTTTTTGCAATTTAAATTTAAAATTTTAAACTTCAATATATTACAATATATATCAATATATGTAAAATTTTCAATGAAGTTTAATTAATATTATACAGTGTATTAAAGAAAAAAAAGTATTTATAAAAAAATTAATATATTTATATATTGGAATAATATAAATATAATATATTAATCTCAAAGATAAATTATAGTTTTCAATTTAAATTAATATATAATATATATATTAAAATAAATTATATGCATATATATTCTATATTTTAATCGAATTGAAAATTCTTTTTTATTTATTAATGAGTTATTATATTGGTTTTTAACAAAAAAAATAAAAACTATATTTAAATAGACTATTGATAATATATGTGTATATATATTAGAATAAATATATAATATAGGAAAATGTATATTTTTAAATACAAATTATAAAAATTTAAAAGAGTTAACCAATGAAATTAGAGAAATAAACATTTTCACTTTTTTTCAAAATATTCTTAAATAAATAGCAAAATCCATTTAAGAAAGATAAAAAGAAAATAGAAAGAATAAAAAAGATTATAAATT
>JACVTC010000024.1:407500-417500 GCA_016946835.1 Neocallimastix lanati (nom. inval.) | reverse complement strand
TATTGATAATTTTTGTTATTTAATATTATTAAAATTTATCCTTATTTTGAAAAAAAAAATAATAATAATAAAAAATAAAAGTATAATAATTACAAGAGTAAAAATAATACTTTTTCTGAATTCTTAATGAAAAATGAAACCACATAAAGTAGATTTAAAAATAGACTTTTATTTCTTTTCTTCTTTAGTGAAATAATAGTTATATATATATTATATATAATAGTCTTTTAGACATATATGCATACTTATAATGTTATTTATGAATTTAGTATGGACCAAAATTAAGAAAAAGAAAATACGTACTATTTATATATATATATATAAAGTCATTTTCAAAGCTTCTATAAAGAAATATCATATATAAAAGAATAATTTATTTATATATTTAAAGATATTTAAAATAAAGTTCAAAATTTTTTTTATTTAAAGTTTATTATTTTTTTTATCCTTAAATTATAATTATAGATAATAAAATTGTTTTTTATACATATAAAATATGATTAATATTTTAAATAAGATAATGATTAATCCATAGCAATTGATTTTTTTTTTAAAGAAAAAAAAAATTAATCTGAAGAAAAGATATATATTGAAAGATAATTTATAATTAAAATAATAACATAATAAGATAATTTGGATAATTTGACTATATATAAGTAATAGGCATTATTAAAAAAAAAAAAAAAAAAGACTATGATAATTTATGTTATCATCATAAAAATATTTATTTTTACTATCTATGAAGGGTTCATAAATGAAAAAAAAAAAAAAAAATACTACATTATTAAAATATAAAAATCAGTAAGCCTATATAATCCTATGTAATCAATAAACATTTCTTAATAATATTAAAAAAAAAGCAATATTATCTCTTAAAATAAAATTTATATTTTCCATATAAAATTCATAATATAAAAAAGTATTAAAACTATAAATAAATATTAAGAGATAATATTCCTAAATGATAGTGAATGAAAAACTTTCTTATTTTCTCAAAAGTACATAACACAAAACCAAAAAATGAAAAAAAAAATAATAATAATAATTATAAAAAAAAAAAAAAAAGTAAATTAAATTATGCTTATACACAGTTTAAATTAAAAATAAAAAAAAAAAAGTAAATTAAATTATTTGTACATACTATTAAAATTTAAAAAAAAAAAAAAAAAAAAAAAGATTTATTTTTATTTTTATTTTTATTTTTATTTTTTTTAAAGATTTAAAATAAAATTTAACCAATAATCTGTTGGCAACAATTATTAAAAATTTAATTTTGAATGAAAATAATTTTTTTTTTTTTTTTTTTATGTTAATATATTAATTAATAATAAATAAATCCTACATTATTAATAATAAATAGTACATAATTAATAAATAAATAAAATAATAATAAATAAATGGATAAATAATAATTATTAAATAATAAAATAATAAATAAATAAATAGATAAATAAATGCATAAATAGTTAAATAAATAAAATAATAATAAATAAATAAATAGATGAATAAATTTATAGATAGTTAAATAAATAATATATAAATAAAAAATAATAAATAAATAAATAGTTAAATAAATAATATATAAAAAAATTAATAATAAATAAATAAATAGATAAATAAATGCATATATAGTTAAATAAATAAAATAATAATAAATAAATAAATAGTTAAATAAATAATAAAATAATAAATAAATAAATAGATGAATAAATTCATAGATAGTTAAATAAATAATATATAAATAAAATAATAATAAATAAATAAATAAATAGATGAATAAATTCATAGATAGTTAAATAAATAATATATAAATAAAATAATAATAAATAAATAAATAGTTAAATAAATAATAAAATAATAAATAAATAAATAGATGAATAAATTCATAGATAGTTAAATAAATAATATATAAATAAAATAATAATAAATAAATAAATAGTTAAATAAATAATAAAATAATAAATAAATAAATAAATGCATAGATAGTTAAATAAGTAATATATAAATAAAATAATAATAAATAAATAAATAGTTAAATAAATAATAAATAATACATAATACATCATTTTTTAAATATTATAATTAATGCTTTTTGATAGTTAATTTAATTTATTAAAATAGTTTAGATTTAATATAAAAATAATAACAAAATAAAATATATATATATATATATTTTTTTTTTTTATAAACTAAAAGAATAATTTTAGAACTTTATTATAAAAAAAATTGTAAATATTATTTTTATTATTATTATTATTATTATTATTATTTTATTTTCATTAAAATTGACTGTCGAGTGGAAAATATTAATATATAAATATTTAATTCCAGTAGTATTGTTCATTATTCATATTAAAGTATTTAAAAGATGTTCTTACCAAACTATTAAAATCAATAATAATTGATTATAAACAATTTTCATAACAATTAATATATAATAAACATAATTATAAATTTGTTTTTATTTATTTATTTAAAGTAGTCATATTCGATATCAATTTTTTTTTTTTTTTTTAATTGAAAATTAATCGTTTTGTTTTTCAATTATGATTCAATTAGTAATAAATTTAAGCAATAACATAAATATCTTTCAAATTTAATACATAAATAAGTGTGTACTCGTTTAATGTATAATAACAATAATATTATATTGATAAATTCAAATATTTAATACTATTCAAAATACTAAGAATATTTATTTTCAGTGATAACTTAATAATTAATAATGAATTTTATTTATTATATAAATATATTTTGATTTATTGTTTAATGCTACATTTAACAAGTATATAATTTCATAAAATTAATAATAAACACAATAAACAGATGTACAGTAATAATAATACTATATTACTAAATTCAAATATTTAATATTAATCAAATTATTAAAGATATTTATTTTCAGTGATAATTAAATTGATAATGAATTTTGTTTATTATTTAAATATATTGTGATTTATCGTTTAATGATACATTTAACGAGTAAATAATTTCATAAAATTAATAATGATAAACGCAATAAACAGATGTACAGTAATAATAATACTATATTAATAAATTCAAATATTTAATGCAAATCAAAGTATTAAGGATATTTATTTTTAGTGATAACTCATTTAATAATGAATTTTGTTTATTATTTAAATATATTGTGATTTATTGTTTAATAATACATTTAACGAGTAAATAATTTCATAAAATTAAAAATGATAAACGCAATAAACAGATGTACAGTAATAATAATACTATATTAATAAATTCAAATATTTAATTCAAATCAAAGTATTAAGGATATTTATTTTTAGTGATAATTCAATTAATGTTAATTTTTATTTGTTGCATAAATATGTTTTGATATATTGTTTAATGATACATTTAAAAAGTAAATAATTCCGTAAAAAAAAAAAAAAAAAAGAAAATAATAACAATAAACGCAATAAACAGATGTACAGTAATAATAATGAATAATGTAAAATTAATAAATTTAAAAATTAAACTTTTAAATAATATACATTTCAAAATGTATTATTAATTCAGGATATTAGTTGAAAGATGTTAATTATAATTGAGTAAAAAGTATTTGGATATGATGGATAATTGTATTTACTCGTATTTATATTTGTTTACACAAATTTTCATTATAAAAAAAATATAAAAATAATTATTTATATTAATATTTGACAAAGATTAATATATATTATCAATAAATAAGATAAATATTGTGTAGATATAACAATAAACCCCATAATAAACAAAAGCAATAACAATATAATTAAAATTATACAAAAGTATATGTGAATAAAAAAAAAAGGAAAATTTATTAATTAAAAATTATATATATATATTTTTAATTTTAATATTTATATATTATTTTATTTTTTAATAATAGGGAAAAATGTTTTCATTTTATAATCGTGGATCAACTTTATTGAACTTTTTATGTACTGTATTACCAGTATTATTACTATTACTTGCCTGTACTAGTCCAATTTTATTAAACAGAGCGGACCCAACCGTTAAACTTGATGTTAGAAATGTTCATATGTAAGACGAATATTTTTGATATATATATATAAAAGAATGAAATGAAATGAAAGAAAATTTAAATAATATATTATATAAATAAATATATATATATATATAAAACTTTTAATCCTATATTAATTAAATTTATTTTTCTTATTATATTCTTATTAATTTTTATTTATTTATTTTATTTATTTATTATTATTATTATTATTATTATTTTCATTAAATAAAAAATTGAAATTTAAAAAAAAGGAAAAGATATTCTTCAAGTTCAACACCATCAAATAAAAAAGAAAGAACTATGATTAGATTATACAGAAATCGTAAAGTATCCAAACTGATATGAGTTTTTTTTTTTTTTTTTTTTTTTCAAAAAAAATATAAATTTAAATGGAAATTATTGTATTTGATGAACAACAAATTTTAATGAATAAAAATTTTATATGTGTATATACATATTTCAATTTTAAAAAATTTTTATTATAATATTGCTGATAAAAAAAAAAATAAAAAAAAAAAAAAAAATAGACTATCCATACAGATACCCACCAAAGGGTGACATCGCTTTAATTGATTTTGATATTAATGCTGGTATTTTATTTTTTTATATTATATTTATATTTATATTTATTTTTTTTTATTTTATATTGGATGATATATATTTATATATATAGTTTTATATGTATGAATAAATGATATTAGTATTAATAATTTTGTTCATAAAATTTAAATTTATATATAACTTATTTAATTTAATAATATATATATATATATAAAGATTTAACCAGTGTCTTTAATTGGAACGTTAAAGAATTATTTGTTTACTTAGTTTATGAATTCCAAACTCCAAAACAAGTAAGAATAAAAATAAAACAACAATAATAATAATAATAAAATAAAATAAAAAAAAATAAAAAAAAAATAAAATAAAATAAAATAAAAAAAAAAAATAATAATAATAATAATAATAATAATAAATAAATAATAAATTTTGGATAATAGAATAAATAAATATATTTAACAAAGTTAATATATAAAATAAGTATCTATCTATCTATATAATAATAATAATAATAATAATAATATATATATATATATATTTTTTTTTTTTTTTGATGTTATTATTTATAATATCAATTAATTATAAATTATTTTAGGAATTTAACCAAGTTGTTGTTTGGGATGATATTATTCTTAATAAGCAAGATGCTCACATTAAAGGTAAAAATGTTGAAGCTGAATATTTAGTTACTGCTTATAATAACAATTTAAGGTAATTTTTTTTTGTTTTTGTTTTATTTTATTAAATAAAAGTTAACTTTTAATAAATGTACATATATATAAATATTAATAAAAAAAAAAAAAAAAAAAATTAAATTAAATTAAATTAAATAATATAGAGGTATTCAAGGTAATTTAACTTTATACTGGGATATTATTCCAAATACTGGTTTACTCTACCAAAAGTCAAAAGGTTCAATTGTTGTTCCATTACAGAAAGATCAAACCAATTAAATATACTATAATATAAATTGAAAAGAAATAAATTTAATGAATTTAAAAATAAAGAAAAAAAAAATAGCAACAATAAAAAATAAAATAAAATAAAATAAAATAAAATAAAATAAAATAAAATAAAATAAAATAAAATAACAATAAAAATAAAATAAATAATAAAAATAAATAATAAAATAAATAATAAAAGCGTAAAATAAATCTTTTTAATATATATATATATTTATATATAAAAGATATTAATAAATTCATAGATACTGAAAATTAAGTAGTAATAATATACGATAAATTATATATATACAGTATGAAAAAAAAATAATAATAAAATTAATAATAAATAAAACAATAAAATAATAAATAAATAAAAAAAAAAAAAAAAAAAAGGGAAAAAATGCAAATAAAATAAAATAAAAAAAATAAAAAAAAAAAAAAAATAATATTAAAAAATTAATACTTATTAAATAATATATATATATAATAATATATATAAAAAAGAAAAATTAAATTATAAATTATTAATAAAACTATTCTACATTTATATTATTATATATATATATTTTTTTTTTTTTTTTTTTTTTTTTTTTTTTTTTTTTTTTTGATTTATTAAAAGTTAGGTGTTAATTTAGGCCTTAATTATTATTAATTATTTTTTTTTTTTTTTTTTTTTTTTTTTAGTATGAATGACCTACATTTTTTATCTTATTAACGTGGCTTATACATTATTATATCATTTATGTAAATAAAAAAAAATGAAATAAAAATTTTTAAAATTTTATAAATTTATTTATT
The DNA here is from genome assembly GCA_016946835.1 of Neocallimastix lanati (nom. inval.). Taxonomy (NCBI): domain Eukaryota; kingdom Fungi; phylum Neocallimastigomycota; class Neocallimastigomycetes; order Neocallimastigales; family Neocallimastigaceae; genus Neocallimastix; species Neocallimastix lanati (nom. inval.). The sequence goes on along the minus strand of JACVTC010000024.1, from coordinate 411,167 downwards.
AAAAAAAAAATAAAAATAAAAAAAAAAATTTAAAGAATTCATGATTTGCATATGAACAAAAATAAGATTACTTTATTAAAAATTTCTTGCTATCAAAAAAAAAAAAAAAAAAAAAATTTTTTTTTTTTTTTTTTAATTATTACTATATTAGTATTAATATATATATATATTTTAAGGTTAAAAAATTAGCAAGCTTGTTATTAGAGTTATTATGCGGAAAAATATATTTATATACTTCTTACTGAGAATTTTTATTTTTATTATTATTATTATTATTATTATTTTTTTTTTTTTTTTTTTTTTTTAATTATTACTATATTAGTATTAATATATATATATATTTTAAGGTTAAAAAATTAGCAAGCTTGTTATTAGAGTTATTATGCGGAAAAATATATTTATATACTTCTTACTGAGAATTTTTATTTTTATTATTATTATTATTATTTTTTTTTTTTTTTTTTTTTTTTTTTTGATTTCTAACAAATTGGGAACTCATCCTAATATATATTGAATTATACTTCATTTACACTTCTTACTATGAATTTTTATTTTTTATTTTTTTTTTTTTTTTTTTTTTTTTTTTTTTTTTTTTTTTTTTTGATTTCTAACAAATTGGGAACTCATCTTAATGTATAATGAATTCTATTTCATTTATACTTCTTATTGCTATTTTTTTCTGATTAAATCGACTGCTGTATTGAATTCTGTTTCAGTTATATTTCTTACTGTGAATTTTTATCTTTTTTTTATTTTTATTTTTATTTTTATTTTTTGATTTCTAACAAATTAGGATCCCATCCTAATATATATTGAATTGAGAATTTTTTTTTCTTTTTTAATTAAATCTACTGTTATATTGAATTCTACTTCAGTTATTCTTTTCATTGAGAATTTTTTTTCTTCTTTAATTAAATCAACTATTGCGTTGAATTCTGTTTTAGTTATACTTCTCTCTGTAAATTTTTTTCTTTTTTAATTAAATCCACTGTTGTATTGAATTCTGTTTCAGTTATATTTCTTACTGTGAATTTTTATCTTTTTTTTTTTTTATTTTTATTTTTATTTTTTGATTTCTAACAAATTAGGATCCCATCCTAATATATATTGAATTGTGAATTTTTTTTTCTTTTTTAATTAAATCTACTGTTATATTGAATTATATTTCAGTTAAACTTCTCACTGTAATTTTTTCTTCTTTTTCAATTAAATTGACTGTTGTATTGAATTCTGCTTTAGTTATACCTCTCACTATGAATTTTTATTTTTTGATTTCTAACAAACTGGTAACTCATCTTAATGTTTATTGAATTGTATATTGAATTCTACTTCAGTTAAACTTCTCATTGTGATTTTTTCTTCTTTTTCAATTAAATCAATTGTTGTATTGAATTCTTCTTCAGTTATACTTTTCACTGTGATTTTTTTTCTTTTTCAATTAAATCAATTATTGTATTGAATTCTGTTTCAGTTAATACTTCTCACTGTGAATTTTTTTTTCATTTAAATCAATTGTTGTATTGAATTCTACTTCAGTTATACTTCTAATTGCGAATTTTTTTTTTTCAATTAAATCCACTGTTGTATTGAATTCTGTTTCAGTTATATTTCTTACTGTGAATTTTTATTTTTATTTTTTATTTTTAATTTTTTTTTTTTTGATTTTCAACAAATTGGGATCCCATCCTAATATATATTGAATTCTGCTTCAGTTGTACTTTTTATTGTGTTTTTTTTTCTGATTAAATCAGCTGTTGTATTGAATTCTGCTTCAGTTGTACTTTTTATTGTGATTTTTTCTTTGATTAAATTGACTGTTGTATTGAATTCTTCTTCAGTTATACTTTTCGCTGTGAATTTTTTTTTTCAATTGAAATCTGCTTCAGTTATACTTCTTACCATGAATTTTTATTTTTTATTTTTTATTTTTTTTTAATTTCCAACAAACTGGAAGCTCATCCTAATATATATTGAATTCTACTTCATTTATACTTCTTACTATGAATTTTTATTTTTTATTTATTTATTATTTTTTTTTTTTGATTTCTAACAAATTGGGATCCCATCCTAATATATATTGAATTCTGCTTCAGTTGTACTTTTTATTATGAATTTTTTTTATTAAATCAATTGTTATATTGAATTTTGTTTCAGTTAATACTTCTCACTGTGAATTTTATTTTCTTTTTTTTTTATTTATTTTTATTTTTTTTTTTTTTTTGATTTCCAACAAACTGGGAACTCATCTTAATATATATTGAATTGAGAATTTTTTTTCTTTTTTAATTAAATCTACTGCTATATTAAATTCTGCTTCAGGTAAACTTCTCACTGTGAATTATTTTTTCAATTAAATCAACTGTTGTACTGAATTCTGTTTCAGTTATATTTCTTATTGTGAATTTTTTTTTTTTTTTGATTTTCAATAAATTGGGAACTCATCTTAATGTATAATGAATTCTATTTCATTTATACTTCTTATTGTTATTTTTTTTTGATTAAATCGACAGCTGTATTGAATTCTGTTTCAGTTATATTTCTTACTGTGAATTTTTATTTTTATTTTTTATTTTTAATTTTTTTTTTGATTTTCAATAAATTGGGAACTCATCCTAATATATAAACTAAATTCTGCTTCAGTTGTACTTTTTATTGTGATTTTTTTCTGATTAAATCGACTGTTGTATTGAATTCTGCTTCAGTTATACTTCTCTCTGTAAATTTTTTTTTCTTTTTAATTAAACCCACTGTTGTACTGAATTCCGCTTCAGTTATACTTCTCTCTGTAAATTATTTTTCTTTGTTAATTAAATCCACTGTTGTATTGAATTCTGCTTTAGTTATACTTCTCACTGTGAATTTTTTTTTTTTTTTGATTTCTAACAAATTGGGAACTCATCTTAATGTATAATGAATTCTACTTCATTTATACTTCTTATTGTTATTTTTTTTTGATTAAATCGACAGCTGTATTGAATTATGCTTCAGTTATACTTCTCTCTGTAAATTATTTTTCTTTTTTGATTAAATCGACTGCTGTATTGAATTCTACTTCAGTTATTCTTTTCATTGAGAATTTTTTTTCTTCTTTAATTAAATCAACTATTGCGTTGAATTCTGTTTTAGTTATACTTCTCTCTGTAAATTATTTTTCTTTTTTAATTAAATCCACTGTTGTATTGAATTCTGTTTCAGTTAATACTTCTCACTGTGAATTTTTTTTTCTTTTTTTTTATTTATTTTTATTTTTATTTTTTGATTTCCAACAAACTGGGAACTCATCCTAATATATATTGAATTGAGAATTTTTTTTTCTTTTTTAATTAAATCTACTGTTATATTAAATTCTGCTTAATTAAATCAACTGTTGTATTGAATTCTGTTTCAGTTATATTTCTCATTGTGAATTTTTTTTTTTTGATTTCCAACAAATTAGGATCTTATCCTAATATATATTGAATTCTGCTTCAGTTGTACTTTTTATTGTGATTTTTTCTTTGATTAAATTGACTGTTGTATTGAATTCTGCTTTAGTTATACTTCTTACTGTGAACTTTTTTTTTTATTTATTTTTATTTTTATTTTTTGATTTCTAACAAATTGGGATCCCATCCTAATATATATTGAATACTGCTTTAGTTATACTTCTCACTGTAAAGTTGTATTC
>JACVTC010000024.1:392500-402500 GCA_016946835.1 Neocallimastix lanati (nom. inval.) | reverse complement strand
TCTAATTAAACTTCTATATTTCATATCAGGATAATATGCAAATGTTTCTTCCATTTTTTTACTGAAATGACTACTATTACTAATTTCATTATTTGTATTTGTATCAATATTTGTATCATCATTATCATTATCATTATCATTATCATTATCATTTCCTTTATTTTTATTTAGATCATTATTTTTATTTTCTTCTGAAGAATCTTTAGTTGACTTGATTAAACTACTATATTTCCTCTTTTTTGTTATTGAAGAATCAATTTTTTCATTTTGTTCATCCTCTTCCATGGCATCATTGTCACTAGGTATATCTTGATTACTTTTACTTTTCTTCTTCTTTTTCTTCTTATTTTTATCCACAATATTTTTACTACGACTACCAGTTTTATTTTCATTGTAATCTTTTTCATGGCTATCTTCATCACTTGGATTATCATTATCATTATCATCATCACTATTCATCCTATGTTCATCTTTACTTTCATTATGAATGTTTTCATTTATTTTATCTTCCTCCTGCTTATCTTTATTAATAATTTTATTTTTTTTATGAATATTATTTTGAATTTCATTTTTATTAACTTTATTTTTAATTGAATCATTTTCATTACTTTCAAATTTAGTAGAATCCTGAATTTTCTTATTAAAGTTATCTTGTTTATCATGACTATCATCATTATCATTACTATCTTCATCATCATTATTTTCATTATCATTATCATCATCAACATCATCATCATCATTATCATCATTATTTTTATCTTTTTTTATATCTTTATTATTATTATCTTCAACATTTTGAATGCTTTCATCATGACTATCCTCATCATTACTTTCTTTATCATCATCGCTGTCAATAATAACTATATCATATAACTTTTTTTCAAATTCTTGCTTTATTTTAACCTTTTTTTCTTCACTTCTATCTGAATCATATTTTGATGTATTCATATATATATATATATATATATTTTTTTTTTTTTTATAATTTTTTATTTAAATAATAAAATTATAAATAATATTAAAATTTTTATAAATATTTAAATAAAATTGAATAATAAAAATAAACTATTATTAGTAAAATAATAATAATAATAAAAATAAAAATAAAATAATTGATTATTTTCTTTATTAGATATTTAGATACATTTAATTTATTTACTTCGTAAAACTTTTTGGGCTATTGTAGTTGCTCTTTTTTTCATCAACTCTAATAATATTGGAAAAGTCATTTTTGGAAATTCTTTTTCAGTATATTCACATAATAATTCGAAGCGTTTTTCGGATGATACTTTTGTATATACATATATTTATTTTTTTTTTATTTTTATTTTTTTTTATTTTATTATTTTATTATTTTATTATTTTATTATTTTATTGAAACAAATATATATATATAATAAAATAAAATAAAAAATAAAAAAGTAAAAACCAATTAATATTTGTAAAATAAAAAATTATTATTGTTAAAAATAATACAAATAATAACTATTTATTTTATATCATATTAATATATTTACTCTAATAATAATAATAATAATAATAATAATAATAATAATAATAATAATAATAATAATAAAATATAATAAAATTTTAAATTTTTAAAATGATTTCTTACTGAAATTTTCATTTTCATTTTCATTTTCATTTTCATTTTCGTTTTCGTTTTCATTTTCTTTTGTTAATTTTTTTTCTGGCTCATCTAAAGGTTCATTTAAATGACAATAATTTTTTATTTCTGTTTTTTTTGCAGCCCAAAATAAAAATATTCTTAATTTCTTAAAATTTGTCCAATTATATTCTAAATTATTTAAAGCTAAAAAATCTCTATGAGAACTTATAATTTTTTCATTTAAAAATTCTTTAGGGCAATTTTTAATAACATAGCCATTTGAAAATTTATTTCCAATTGTTAAGTTATTATTTTTATATACACCTAAAATATAAAGTATACATGGAAAACCTTTCTTATATTCATTATGAGGTATTCTAGTTTTATTTATTTAATTTTTTTTTTTTATATTTTTTTTATATTTTAAAAAATTTTAATATTAAGAGATTGGTAATTATTTAAAATATTAGAATTAATATATATATTTATTTTATCAATTAAAATTTTTTATTATAAATTAAATAAAAATATTGATATTATTTACTTTTTCCTTTTAGGAATCATTTTTTTCCATTCTTCTTGAATATCTTTAGTCCAAAATTTCTTATAAATCAAATTTTCAAATTTTGAGTTCATTTGAGTAATTCTAGGTGTATAATAAATATTCTTTTTTGAACCCGAATTCATTTTTGAAAAAAAAAAATATAAATATATATATACAAAATAATATATAAAAACTAATAAAAATTATAAATAAAAAATAAATGGTATATTAAATTTATTGTTTAGGCTCATAAATAAAGCTCTTGATTTTATTTTATTTTTTTTTTTAAAAAAAAAAAAAATCTTAAATTAAAAAGAAAAATAAATAAATAAAAGTAAAATAAAAATAAAAAATAAAAAAAAAAATTTTTTTTAAAAATTTTTATATTTTTTTTAATAAATTTATTAATGTTCTATTTATTCATTTATTTTTATCAAGTTCAAATAAATTTTAATAACCTAATCCTTTAATAAAAATTTAAAATTTTTTATGCCAATAATAAAATAGAAGATAAAAATTTTAAAAATTATTAAAAATTATTAAAAAATATTAAAAAAATTATTAAAAATTATTATAAATTATTAAAAATTATTATAAATTAAAAAATAAAGAGATTAAATATATTAAAAATTAATATTATAAAAATAAATATAATAAAATATATTTAAAAAATTATGTTAATTTTTTCTAAAAATATGTCAAAATGTTAAAAGGAATAATAATAAATAATAATAACTAAATAAAAAAATATATATATAATATATAAAAATATTTATAAAAATATTTATTTTTTGATTTTACCTAAATTAATTCCATTTCTATTTCACTATTCTTATTATTTTTTTAATTTTTTTTATTCATTAGTCATTAATTTTTAAATAAATAAATAAATAAATAAATAAATAAATAAATAAATAAATAAATAAATAAATAAATAAATAAATAAATAAATAAATAATAATTAAATAAAATTTTATATAATAAATAAATAAATAATAATTAAATAAAATTTTATATAATAAATAAATAAATAATAATTAAATAAATTTTTATATAATACATATTTTTTTAATAGTTAAATAGTTTAAATTTTTTAAATTAAAAAAAAATTTTTTTTATAAAATATTAATTATTATTATTAATTATTATTATTAATTATTATTATTAATTATTATTAATTATTAATAATTTTTAAATTTATTTTGAATATTAAAAAAAAAATTTTTTTAAATTTATTTAAAATATTAATTTTTTTTATATATTAAATTTTTTTTCCTTTTTAAATATTTAAATTTTTTTTTAATAATTAATTTATTAATATTTATTATATTATTTATTTTTATATTATTTATTTTTATATAATTATTTATTTATTTTCCATTGATTGATTGATTGATTGATTATCAATATCAATATTAATATTGTTTAGTTTCTTTTCTTTTTTTTAAACTTTTTCTGTATTTCTATAATTCTTTTATTCTTTTATTATTACTTTAAAGAACTTTTTTTTTTTGATTTTATGTTTTATGCTTTATTGTTATATTGATAATTAATCAATTCATAATATGAGTATGAACATAGAATTAAAAACCAAAATTAAAAATAAAATAAAATAAAAAAAAAAATAAAATAAATAGAGAAGTAATATAAAAGAGTAAAGTATTAATAAAAATAAAATAAAATAAAATAAAATAAAATAAATAGTGAAGTAATAAAATAAAATAAATAGTGAAGTAATATAAAATAAAATAAAATAAATAGTGAAGTAATATAAAATAAAATAAAATAAAATAAATAGTGAAGTAATATAAAATAAAATAAAATAAAATAAAATAAATAGTGAAGTAATATAAAATAAAATAAAATAAAATAAATAGTGAAGTAATATAAAATAAAATAAAATAAAATAAAATAAATAGTGAAGTAATATAAAATAAAATAAAATAAAATAAATAGTGAAGTAATATAAAAGAGTAAAGTATTAATAAAAATAAAATAAAATAAAATAAAATAAATAGTAGAATATGAATATATAGTACAGATTGAATAAAATAAAATAAAATAAAATAAATAGCAGAATATGAATATATAGTACAGATTGAATAAAATAAAATAAAATAAAATAAAATAAAATAAAATAAAATAAAATAAAATAAAATAAAATAAAATAAAATAAAATAAATAGTAGAATATTAAATATAAAGTACAGATTGAACAAAACAAAATAAAATAAAATAAAATAAAATAAAATAAAATAAATAGTAGAAATATAAATATATAGTACAGATTGAATAAAATAAAATTTAATTATTATTAGATAAATAAAAAATAATAAAATAAAATAAATTTCGATTTATTGATTTATTTATTTAATATAAAAATGTGCCTTTTAATTTTTTTTCCTTGTTTTTTTCTCTATTTCCAAATATGGTTTATGAAATGTTTGGTCCTCTAATAAAAATGAATGTTTAGAATTATCTTTTGATGAATATATGAAAAATAGTTTTAGAATAGTTTTAGAATAGTTTTAGAATAAAAAATAAAATAATTTAAAATAAAATAAAATAAAATAAAAAATTTTTTATATTTTTTTTGTATCAAATTTTATATTAAATAACTTTAATAGATATTAAATTTAGAGTTATTAAATTAATTCTGGAAATGGTAAAAGAAAAGTTTAATTTATAATATAATATAAAAAAATTAAAAAAAATTAAAAAAAATTAAAAAAAATTAAAAAAAATAAAAATAATTAAAAAATTAAAAAAATTAAAAAAATTAAAAAATTTTTTAAAATAATTAAGATAATGGAAAATACTATTAAATCAATATAAAAAAAAAAAAAAAGTTAGGTAGCACAAAAAATAACGTTTTACAAAATAGTTCCAACGCTTTATGGAAAATTAAATATAAAAATTGTTATACATATATTAATAATTTTTTTTATCTTTTTTTATTTATATTTTTTTTTAAAAAAAAATATGACATTAAAAATATAATCAAATTATTTATATTATATATATTTTATTTATTATTATAAATATTTTACTTATATCAATGATATTAATAAAAAGATATCTTTAATAAAAAAAAGTTTTTTTTATTTATTTTTTTTATAATTAATTTTGAAAAAAAAATTATTTCTATATCTAAATTAAAACGTAACAATTCAATTTAATAGATGGGCATATATATTTCTTTTAAATAATGTATTTTTACTTGATTAGAATATTATGAGTTTTATTCCTTTTTTTTTTTTTGGTATAATATATTTCTAATAGTCTTTATTCATTTTAGCTTTAGTATTATGGAGCTTTAAAAATTTTAAAAGGAAGATAAAATGATTTTGAAAAAAAAAATTTTTTTTCATCTTTATCAATTTCTTTTAAAACTAGAAAAAAAAATTGCTATTTCTTTATACTATTATTAATTTTGTTTTTTACTTATTATTGTCATTATTATTAATAATATTTCTCTTTTAGTTTCATTATTCATATTAATATTAATTTTAATATAATATTTATTTGGAAAGACATCAATTGATTTTCTATTACTAGAGATAATTAAGGTTTGTAATTTTCATTTTTATTTTCATTTATTATTTGATTTTCTAGTCATTTCTTATTTTATCTGTATGAGCATAATAGTTCTTTCCTATATTCATTATATTAATTAAAAAAAAAATCATTTTTGAAATAAAAATGAATTTTAAATTTTATATTCACTAGAAATGATATACTATTTTCTTAAAAAAAAAAAAAAATAAAAATAAAATAAAAAATAAAACAAAACATAAGAAAAAAAAATTGAATAATAAGTAATAAATAATAAATAATTGAATAATAAATATAAATAATTAAATAATAATAAATAATTAAATAATAATAAATAATTGAATAATAAATATAAATAATTAAATAATTAAATAATTAAACAATTAAATAATTAAATAATTGAATAATTGAATAATTAAAGAAATCATTATCAAATAAATTGTATTTTATTTCAATTTATTTTTTTTTTATAAATTAGGAAAAAAAAAAAAATAAAAAAATAAAAAAAAATTAATCAAATAATTTATATTAAAATTTAAAAAAAATTTTAACGAAAAAAAAAAAAAATAAAAAAATAAAAAAAAATTAATCAAATAATTTATATTAAAATTTAAAAAAATTTTAACCAATTATATTATTATTAGTTATATTATTATTTTCTTTTTTTTTTTAAAAAAAAATAATATATATATTATTTATTTAAAATATATATATTATAATATATAATTAAGGTGCCTTTTTTTTTTGAATCCCATTTTATAAATAAATATATATATATATATATATATTTTTTTTTTTTTTTTAATAAAATAATTCTTTTAATTTATTTTATTATTATAATAATTTATTTTATATATTTCAATATTAATTAAAAATGATAATAAAATAATAAATAAAGAAAAGAATTAGATAGTATAATTAATTCTTTCCTTTATTTAAGTTAATATTCTTCAATTTTCTACATAATTTATTTATCAAGATTTGATTCATTTATAGTGATTATACAACATTTTTACTTTTTCTTTTCTTAACTCTTATTTTTTATTAATAAGTGTTAATTAAAATTTGTACATTTAAATAAATTCAATAAAAACAGTATTATACATTTACAATATAATACTATTATCGTAATTAATATAAAATATATTTTTTTTTAATTCCATTATTCATAATTTATTAAAATTTATTATTTATTAGTAGTTGTCATTTTATAAATTTAAAAGAAATATATCATAAATAATTAGTAACTTTTTAAATATTTTTAAACTATGCAATATTGCCTTAATATTTTTAAACTATGCAATATTGCCTTAAAGTTTGTCTAAGTCAGATTTTCCGAAAATCTTGTATCTCAGATAACTCAATAAAATAATAATTTTTATTACTTTTTTTTTCCTAGCGTAACTAAATTTTATCGTTATTATAAATATTCATCATTTGGTAGAAATATATATTTATATATATATATTTTATTCTGATATTTTTCAATTGTAAAAAGATCAATCTTTAATTTTGTTATACTGATATTTTTATTTATTTTTATTATTATTTTATTTTTTATTATTATTCATGGTAATCATAATATTCTCTTTGATTCATTTTAATTAAAAAATTATTTATTAATGAAAATTTTCTATTCATTTTAATCTTTTGATATAACTGATTTCTTGTATGTATTTGATCAGATTTATATCAAATCTTAAAAAAAAAAAAAAAAAAAAAAATTGATTTGTATAATTATTTTAATTATTTTATCATTTTAAATTTTTTTTTTTTTTTTTTTTCGTTTTTTGAAAATTTATTATTTTTTATTTTACTAGTTTTATTATTATTTTTATTTATTATTATAATTATTAAATTTAATTATTAATATTAATATTATTATTATTATTATTTGTATAATTAAATTAACAATTTTGAAATATAATAATTAAACATATTATTTGTGATTTATTATTGATATGATATACTAATAAATATTAATAAATATAGGTATATTATAAAGTAATAATGTTATAAATCAACTAATATTATAATGTATGAACATAAATAGTATATAGTATTATATAAAAATAATGTACTAAAATATAATGTATTAATAAATAGACAAAAAAAAATATAATAATTAAAATTTACTATTGAATCTTAATTATAATGTATATTAAAGGATACTATATAATATTTATTAATTATTGGAAAACTATAACAAATTATTATTTTAATACTAGATTTTTTAACATTTTTTTAATATATTTTTTATATATTTTATAGTAAATCTAATATCTTTTTAAATTATTAGAAAAAAAAAAGTACAACTGCTCAGAGACCTAAATAGTTCATTAAAGTACATTATAAATAAATAAATGATAATAAAAGAAAAAAATTATTAAAAGCTGATTTTAAAAATCTATATCATTACAAAATTATATTTTTAATTATTCAAGTTTTATGTCTATAATCTTAAGTACTCTATTTTCCTTTATGGAATATTATATTAATATATTATTTGGAAAAAAAAAGTTTATTTCATAATAAAATATAAAACAATGTAGTACAAAAAAAAATTTATATTTTTAGATAAATAAGTGAAATAGAAAATATTATATGAAAAATATAATATTTTTGATAATATAATTTTAAAAAAAAAATATATTTTATTATTATTATTATTTTTTTTTTTTATAAAATTAATATATATGAAAATACAATACAAAAATCATAAAAATTCTTCTTTGTTATATATGTTTCGATATTAAAATTTTCATGTTATAACAAGTTATTTTTTAATTATATTAATATAAAAAAATAAATAAATAAAAAATATAAAATAAACTAAATTAAATTAGAGATAGTTGTTAATGACTTGATGAAGTTTTAGGAAATTTTTTTTTTTATGTTACTCTATATTTAAGAAAGATTTAGAAACACTATATTTTCTTTAAAAAAAAAAAAAAAACAAAAAAAAGGAAAGTTATTTTATTATTTTTTTTTTAAAAAGAAAAAAAAAATCTTTCTAACCTAGTATCAAAGAATAACCCATCTAAAGTTTAGATGGAAAAATAGGATAATCTTTAAAATTATAAATTCATCTTAATCTATTTCTAAATAAAAATTAAAAAAAAAAAAAAAAAAAAAAAAAAAAAAAAAATAAAAAATAAAAAATAAAAAAAAAAAGTTATAATTATTCAATTATCATAGTTTCTATATGTTTATTTATTTCTATAAAAAAAAAAAAAAAAAAAAAAAAAAAGAAAAATAAGGAAATAAAATAATATCTTGAAATTCTAATGAGTTAAATTTAAAGATAAAAATAAAAAAAAAACTTTTTTATTTTTTTTTCTTTATTTAATTTTTTTTTTTCGTTTTTGAAATTTAAATAAAAAAAATGGATAGATAAAGGAACAAGATTTTATGGAGAAAGATTATCATCATAAGTTATTCTTAAAGGATTCATGAAAAAGCTAAAATATTTCAAAAATTTAGGTATATATTACCTCTTCTTGATTATTTTTCTTTTTACGATAGAAGAAAACAGCTCCAATGATAGCTAATAAAGCAAGTGCAATAATTAATATTATTACACCTACTGAAATGCCACTACCACTACCACTTTTTCCATCATTACTACTGTTATTTGAATCATTATTATCAGTGCTATTGTTATTACTGTTATTGCTATTGCTGTTATTTTTATTATCACTATTACCAAAAAAAAAAAAAAAATTAGCTCACTTTTTATTAATCCTCTCCATATTTCGGAAGATGAAAAAAAAAAAAAAGAAATTTCTAGGCTGAACAAACAAGCCCAAATTAATAAAAAAAAAAAAAAAAAAAAAAAGAAAAAAAAGAAAAAAAAAATTAATTTATTTGTACATAAAAGAATGAGAATAATTAATATTTATAAATATATATTTTGATTTTTATTTAATAGAATAGAATAATAGACATTAATTATTTATGAATGAATAAAAATAAAAAAAAATTATTATTATTATCGAGTTATTTCTCTTAGATTTTATTGTAATTATTATCAATACATCAATACATCGTTATAATTTTAATTTTAATTTATTATCTTAAAAAAAAAAAAAAAAAAAGTAAATTTATTAAATTTATTTACTAATATATTTTTAAATCTATAAAAAGAATAATTTTATTTCTTAATTTTCTGAATTTAATAAAATATTTATATTATTTATTTAATTTATTAATTATATATATACATAAATTTAATTTTAATTATTTTTTTTTATAATAATTTACGTTTTAAAATTAAATATTTTGATTTTTTAT
>JACVTC010000024.1:372500-387500 GCA_016946835.1 Neocallimastix lanati (nom. inval.) | reverse complement strand
TTTTGAAGGGGATTGAGAAGATTTATAGTCACTAGTAGGACTTGAATCATATGAGGAATCTGAGACTGAAAATTCTTTAAACATTACACCACTATCCTTTTCTTTAGGAAATGAATCAATATTAATAAATTTTGATGAAGGCAGATTTGAATTAACCGCAAATGAATGATAATTATTAATATTATTATTATTATTATAATTATTATTATTAATATTATTATTATTAATATTATTATTAATATCATTATTGTTGTTATTGATAATAGTGTTGTTTTTATACGTATTATTGGTGATATTATTATATATATTAATATTAGTGTTAATATCAACATTATTTAAGGTATCAAAATTCATACTAGATTCTCTTTCTTTTTGTTTTTGACTATTCAAATACGATGTATTTCTTAATGCTTTTTGATAAAGATTATCATCAGGATTATAAATTGAAAGAGATTTATACTTTTTTTTCATTTTAATTAAATTCAATGATTGAGATTTCTTTAAAGGATATTCCTTATTATCTTTACTTAAATGATATAAATTATCATTGGTAAAACTTTTAGATATTTCACTTTGAAGTAATTTTTTCTGCTTTTTCATCATTCCTTCTCTTACTAAACTATTAATTTCTTCAAATGAAGTGGATCTCGATAGTGAATTTTTATTTTCAGATAAAATTCTACTTAATTGTTGCTTTTTCAATCTTTCTAAATGTTCTGTTTCTTTATTACCGGATACTGTATTAACTTTGTGAAGATCCTCACTGGAATATTCTGATTTATGATGACGACGATGATGACGTCGATGATGATGATGACGACGACGACGTTGATGCATTGTACTTTCAGTTTTTTCCTTTTCCTTTTTCACTTGAATACCATAAGCTTTATGAATTTCTGGTGTAATTACTGGAATAGTTAAAGTGAGAATTAAATTAAATGGCATACAAAATAAATTTACACATTTTGAAAAAGAGCTTTGTTGATGCCAATCTTTAAAATATGGGAATAAGGTATGAATCACTTTATCTTTAAATGATTTTGAATTTCTCCTTACAGTATTCGAATTGGTAGAAATATTATTGGTACTATTCTTATTTTCAAAATAATTATTAATATTTACATAACTTGAAAGATATTGACTAGCTTCATTATTAGGAGATAAATTATTATCTTTATTAAGAAGAGGTGTATTCTCATCATATTCATTTATATATTCATCATCAGATTTAATTTTCTTATTTTTATTTTTATTTGATAATATATTGAAGGATGGAGGTGACGAAACTATTTCGTTATTATAGTTTTTTTCCTTTGGATTTTTAACAATTAATATTTCATTATTAAAGGTTGAATTTTTATTTTCTATTTTAAAAAATATCATTTTATTTATTTATTTGTCAATTACAGTTTTGAATTTATTAATAAATTATTATTATTATTATTGTTGTTGTTTTTATTATTATTGGAAAAGAGAAAAGAGAAAAGAATTGTTAAACAATTATATATTTTATTTTAAATAAGTTAAAATAATATAGTTAATTATTATAAATATATATATATATATTATAAAAATAAAAATGACTGATTACCATTAGATTTACTTTCTAAACTATTAATACTTTCACTAATTGTACTTTCACTAAAATCTGAAGAAGAATCTTCAGCATCAGCATCATCATTATATACTTCTAATTATTATTATATTATTATTATATTATTATTGTTATTATTTTTTGTTTGTTTTTTTTTTGGTTTAGTTCAGTTTATTATTAATATATATATATATATATGTATAGAATTATATTATTATTATTATTATTATTATTATTATTATTATTATTATTATTATTTAAGTAGTATTATATTAATTTAAATTTATTTTACCCTCTGAATCACTATCAAATTCACATCTTGGAAAATGAAATCCCAATGATTGATAGTTTTCAATTCTGGATTTCTTAATATGTTTTCTCCAATTAATAACCACTACACTTATTACATAAATTATATAATATCCCAACATCATCATAGAATCAAATGCACTAATATTTCTTTTTATTAATAGAATTAATACACAGACAATAGCACCAATAAAAAAGAGCATATCACATATAAATGGTTTTCTAGATACTTTTACTGGTGATACAAGTGATATAGAACCTATTACTAAAATAGATACAAATAATGAAGCCCCAATTAATTCACCAATTGCTAATCCACCACTATTAGCTTTAAATGAGGAAAATGTACCAAAAACATCAGGTGCTCCATTACCTTTATTATTATTATTATTATTATTATTATTATTGTTATTATTGTTATTAATTTATTTTTAGAACAAAATATATATATATATTTATATTTTGTATTTATATCAATAAAAATTTTTAATTATTCAAAATAAAATAAATAATAAGTATTATATTATTATTATTTTAATATAAAATATAATAAAATAAATCTAACCTAAAGCAGCTAGTGTAACACCGGCGACACTTTCAGGTAAATGAAGATAGTTTGCTATTACCGTTAAATTTGGACTGAAAAATGAAGATGCTGAAGTTCCGAATAGTAAGAAAAGCCATATTATCCATAAAGACTTATTATTATTATTATTATTATTATTATTATTATTATTATTATTATTAACATTATATATATAAATATAATAGAAATATATAAATTTAGTAATTATAATTTAAATAATATAATATTAAAAATAGATTATTATACAATATTATATAGTATAATATATATAAAAATCATAATTAATAAATATATATAAATATATCGAGAATATTTATTAATTCAATAATTACCATTATTATTATTGCAATACAACTATACTTGCTCATTGTACAATATATGAACGACAAATAATTAAATAATCCTTCTATATCAGAGCAATTTTCTTTAACATATTGACATTTATCTTCTCCATTTTTGGGTATTGTACACTAAATTATTATATATTATAACAAATATAAATTTATGAGCAATTATTATCAATAAATATTATTAATAAAAAAAAAAAAAAAAAAAATTAAAATAAATATTATTATGCTTCTAATAATTAATTATAAAAATTATAATTACTTCATCCAGGGTTATTTTTAATTGAGCATCACCTTTATTATTTATCCATAAACTTGATATTATAAATAATGAAGAAAGTAGTATTATCAAATAGATAACTTTTTTCCTTAATATAATATTTTTGAAGTGATTAAACTTATTTTTTATTATTGAATTCATGGTATATAATATATATGTTTATGTTGAACTTTAATGAATGTATACGTTTCAGTCTTTTATCTTATTTAATTTTATTTTATGAAACTAATTTAATTATTCAAAAATGTTTTATTTCCTATATAACATTAAAATGAATTTAAAATAATTTTCTATATTACTCCTTTTCAAAATTTTATTTAAAAATATTTAAATATTACAAATGCATTATCCTTTGTGTCAATATAATTATAATTATATCCATCAAAATTTATCATAATTATTATTATTATTATTATTTTTTTTTCTTTTTTTATTTTGAATAATTCAATTTTAAAACATATATATATATTAACAATTTCTAATTACTAATTATTCCAAATATAATTAAATATAATTGTTAACATTCTATTATTATAAATTGTTTCTATATACAATTTTTTTTTTTTTTTTTTTTTTTTTTTTTTTTTTTTTTTTTTTTTCTCCTTTTCCTTTTAAATGTATATTAATTATATATACTATAAATATTTTACTAATTAAATTATTCTTTTTAAATATTAATGATTATTAATAAAAAAAAGTTTTTATATTTTATTGTAAAAAAAAAAAAAATCCTTTTATTGCTGAAAATTTACTAATTTATAAAACAATTTTTTAAACCTTTATTTTTTTTTCTTTTCTCCGAAGAAAAAAAATAAAAAGAAAAAGAAAAAAGGAAAAAAAAAAAAAAAAGAGAAAAAAAAAAAAAAATTAACCTTCAATAAATCAATATATTTTTTAAATATTTTTGCTTTTATATAATAAAAAAAAAAAAAAAAGGAAATAAAAAAGAAATAAAAATTTATTTTAATAATAATTATGCAATGAGAGACACCTGAGATTGTTAATTAATCTAAATACTACTATTAATAAAATTTGTATAAAAAAAAAAATTGAAATTAAAAATAAATTTAATTTCTTAAAAAAAAATAAAATAAAAAAAAAAAAAAAAGAAAAATATATTATTTATATTTATATTTTTTATATTTAAACCAGTGGCATTATATATCACATGACGCATGTGTCACTTTTTGTACTACAGGTCATAAAATGTCAACCAAGATTTTTTTAGTTGTAAATTCCATAATACATCTTAATTTTGAAGATAATGGCTCCGATTCAAAATACTATTTTTTATTTTAATTTTTATTTGTTTTGTTTTGTTTTGTTTTCTGTTTTTTCTTTTTTTCTTTTTTTCTTTTTCATTTTTTTTTTTGCTTTGATTTTAATGTAATATTTCACCAAAATAATAATTTTACTTGAAGGATTTATTATTATGGAATATAATATGCATATTATTAAATTATAAAAAAAAAATCTGATTTTAAATATATACATTTATATAAACAAAAAAAAAAAAAAAAAAAAACTAAAAAAAAATTAATTTTTTTTTCCCTTTAAAATTGCAAAGATGAAAAAAAAATATTTATTTATTGTTTTTTTTATTAGATTATTTTCACTACAAGATTAAAAAGTATTCATTAAATTATTAAATTTTATTTTTTTTTTTATATATCTTTTAATTTAATTTATTTTACTAATTAATCTATTAAATAAAAAAAAAATGTTATATAATCAAATATAAATAATAAAAATAATAATATTATTATTTTAGTTGTCAATATATTTATATATATAATTATAACATATCACAAATGAAAGTTTTTAATATTTAATAATAATAAAAGACAACTTTTAATATCTTAATTAAATACTGTTAATAATAATAGCAATAATAAATAATAAATTGTAAAATGTAAATAATTAAATAATCAATATATAAATAATCAATAATAATAGAAAGAGTATTTATTAATAAATAATAAATAATAAATAATAAATAATATATGAATAAATAATAAACAATAAAAAATAAATAATAAATAATAAATAATAAATAAAAATAATAAATAATAAATAATAAATAATAAATAATAAATAATAAATAATAAATAATTAAATAATCAATATATAAATAATAAATAATAATAGAAAGAGTATTTATTAATAAATAATAAATAATAAATAACTAATAAATAATAAATAATAAATAATAACTAATAAATAATAAATAATAAATAATAAATAATAAATAATAAATAATTAAATAATAAATAATAAATAATAAATAATTAAATAATAAATAATTAATAATAAATAATTAATAATAAAACAATAAATAATAAATAATAAATAATAAATAATAAATAATAAATAATAAATAATAAATAATAAATAATAAATAATAAATAATAAATAATAAATAATAAATAATAAATATATACTTTATAACAAAAATATAAATATTAATTCTATTTTTTATTAAATACTTTAATAAAAAAAAAAGAATGAGAAGAATAAAAATCTCACTCATATTTTTAATTTTAGATATTAGATTTAAAATACATTAATTTATGTCATATTTTTATCATCTATAAAATAGTGATTATAATAATTATGTTTATTCTAATTCTTCATTATATTCAAATAAAATAAAATTCACTTAAAATACAATAAAATAAAAAGTCCATTATGTGAAAATTAACTTTTATATTTATCCACCAACCTTGTTTTTATTTTTAATCTTTCATTTTGATTATTCTTAAAATTATTGCTTTTTTATGTATTTATCTAATTATTAATTAAATTTTATAATATATGTAAATAATAAATAAATATAAATATAGTAATAATAATTTTTTATATATTTTTTTTTAATTTTTTAATTTTTTAAATTTATTTTTAAAATTTTTATTATTTTAAATTTTTTTTTTTTTTTAAAAAATTTAAATTTTTATATATATTATATATTATCTATTTATTTTAATTATTATAATATTATATATTATATAATATTATATATTATCTATGTATTTTAATTTTTATAATATTATATATTATATAATATTATATATTATCTATGTATTTTAATTTTTATAATATTATATTATCTATTTATTTTAATTATTATAAATATTATATATTATCTATGTATTTTAATTTTTATAATATTATATATTATCTATGTATTTTAATTTTTATAATATTATATTATCTATTTATTTTAATTATTATAAATATTATATATTATCTATTTATTTTAATTTTTATAATATTATATATTATCTATGTATTTTAATTTTTATAATATTATATTATCTATTTATTTTAATTATTATAAATATTATATATTATCTATGTATTTTAATTTTTATATATATTATATATTATCTATGTATTTTAATTTTTATAATATTATATTATCTATTTATTTTAATTATTATAAATATTATATATTATCTATTTATTTTAATTATTATATATATTATATATTATCTATTTATTTTAATTATTATAATATTATATTATCTATTTATTTTAATTATTATAATATTATATTATCTATTTATTTTAATTTTTATAATATTATATTATCTATTTATTTTAATTTTTTTTTCTCTTCTTAATAATTAATTTTTTTTTAATTTAATTTTTTATAATCAACTTAAATTAATATATGATCAAATATTAGATTGTGCTATGCTATAAAAGGAAGTATAACGTTCTGTATAAATATAAATATTTTTTTCAACTTTTTCAAATTAAATTAGAAAATTTAATTTTGATTATTGCTAAGATGAGATGAAGAAAAACTTTAAAAGTTAAAATTGCTAATAAATTTAATTAATGATAATTATATTTGACTTATAAAAAATCTTATATGGCTATATTATTAGCAATACTGCAGCAGATTGTTATTGTAAACAACTGTTATTATAATTAATTAAAATTAAATAGTTATCATATAAAATATGTTTGAACATTTAATTTCAATTAATTATAATAACAATTGCTATTTTTTCTAATTAAAATTAAAAGTTCAAACATATTTTATATTATAATGAAAAATAAATAAAAATATATATATGAAATAAAAAAGAAAATATAAATAATATGAATCGGATTTCACATCTTAATTTTTATTCAAATACAAATATATTCATATATACATGTTTATTATTTTTTTTTATTTATTTTATTTTATTTTATTTAGATAAAAATATATTTATATATTATATATACATTTATTATTTTTTTTAATTTTAAATTATTTTATTTTATTTTTAAAATATATTATTTATATGGCTGATAATATTTATTTATTTAAAATTTTGATGTTAAGTAATATATAAT
The DNA here is from genome assembly GCA_016946835.1 of Neocallimastix lanati (nom. inval.). Lineage (NCBI taxonomy): Eukaryota > Fungi > Neocallimastigomycota > Neocallimastigomycetes > Neocallimastigales > Neocallimastigaceae > Neocallimastix > Neocallimastix lanati (nom. inval.). The sequence goes on along the minus strand of JACVTC010000024.1, from coordinate 380,034 downwards.
ATTTAAATAAAGTATTTCATTAAGTGGCGTATTGTTTAAGGTTGCATTAGCCATGAATAAAAATAAAAATAAATAAATAAAAATAAATAAATAAAATATGAAATGTAAAATATAAAAAATATAAAATATAAAATATAAAATATAAAATATAAAATATAAAATATAAAACATAAAACATAAAACATAAAACATAAAATATTAAATAAAAAATATAAAATATAAAATATAAAATATAAAATATAAAATATAAAATATAAAATATAAAATATAAAATATAAAATATAAAATACAAAATATAAAATATAAAATATAAAATATAAAATATAAAATATAAAATATAAAATATAAAATATAAAATACAAAATATAAAATATAAAATATAAAATATAAAATATAAAATATAAAATACAAAATATAAAATATAAAATATAAAATATAAAATATAAAATATAAAATATAAAATATAAAAATGTTTATGAGAAAAATTTGTTGTTTAAAATTTAAAAAAAAAAAATTTCACATTAACACATTATTTATAATTGTTACTTTAAAAAAAAGAAAAATGAATTATATAAATAAATAATACTAAATAAAATAAATAATAAAAAATTAAATATATTATATTATTAAAAAATGAAAAAAAAAAAAAAAAAAAAAAAAAAAAAAAATTCGAAAAAAGTGAATCAAATAGAGAAAAAGAACAAATTATTACAAATTAAATATTATTAAATATTATTTTTTTATTATTTTTTTAAAAAAAAAAAAAAAAAATATTTAAAAATTACTTTTAAAATTAATTTTATTATTATTTCAACAAAAAAAATATTAAAATATTTCTTTAAATTAAATATTATTAAATATTATTTCATTATTATTTTAACAAAAAATATTAAAGTATATCTTCTAAATTAAGTATTATCTTATTATTATTATTTTAATAAAATAAACAAAATATATTTATTATTATAACAAAAAAATATTAAAATATATCTTTAAAATTAAATATTATTTTTATATTATTTTGACAAAAATATTAAAAGATATCTTTAAAACTAAATATTATTAAAAACTATTTTTTTATTATAAAAAAGTATTAAAAACTATTTTTAAAATTAAATATTACTTTATTATTATTATTTTACCAAAAAAATATTAAAATATATTTAAAATTAATTATTATTTTTTTTAATATTATTTTTTTATTATTTAAACAAAAAAAAAAAAAGTATCATTAAATATTATTTATTAATATAATTTATTTTTCATATAAAGCCACATTCCGAAATGCAACACTCACATTTTTTATTTTATTTTTAAATATAAGACAGATTATTAAATATTTTTAGTGGATGAATCTAGTGCATTTCGCATGGTGCATTTCGCATATATGGCTTATTTTTGCATGTGGCTTGTTTTTTTAATAATTAAATAAATAATATTCTTTTTTTTATATATAATTTATTAATATTCAATTGTAATCTAATTATTTCCCTCTAAAACAAAGTATTTAATATTATTACACCATTTATACTAGATGTACTTAAAACTTCTCTTATCATATATGATTTATATACCATTTATATGACGGAAACCTTCCTCTTGAAGGGTGATATTATACCATCTCAATCTAATCTATGAATACCTCTTATTTATTAGGATTTACATCACTTTCAATCTCAATCTGTGAATACCGAATACCTCTTATTTATTAGGATTTACATCACTTTCAATCATAATTCACTTTCTATATAAGTGCTAACTCTTATATATTTTCGCTTTATAGCTTTACCTATAACTATTACAACAAATTCTTAATTATATATATTGGTGTACTTTATAAATAATAATCTTGGGGTATTAAAATTGATTGCAATTATAATTAATTATATTATTTCTAGCCATTTAAACTTATTAAGTAAATAATATAAATTGTCTTATAATTGATAATGATTCGACATTTCAATTAATTTCTTCTTGTCGGTTAATTTTTGCTAATTTTCACTATTAGACTTCTTAATCTGCAAATGTATAATTTAGTCATTTAAGTATTTTAAGAAATATTAGTCTTATCATGTAAATTTCTATTTTCATTTTCTTCCTTTTTATATTTTAAATCTTCTTTTCTATTAAATCAATCTTAGTTACTAAATGATATCCTAAAAAATTTTTCGTGTTAATTAATTTATAATTGATGCTTCCTCATATTCATTTATGTTCTTAATTTAAATTTTTATAATATGATCATTATTCCTCCTCAAATCTAAAAAATTTAAAACTAAATATTTAGATTTGAATATATATATGAAAATTATCAGTAAATAAATATTACCAAATAAACAACAAATTATACATGAAAGTATTCAGAAAATATGATGATATTTGTAAATATCTTCAATTATTAGTTTATGCCTTAATGTAAACTGTCAGCTCGGTTAAATAGAATATTAACCCATTGTTGGGCGAAAAAAAAAAAAGAAAAAATACACAATATTTAAAGGTAATATGAGGAGTCTTACCACAATCACCGCTTCTGTAATAAGTCCGCATCACGAACATTCCACGAATGTTATATCAATGTCATCATAATTATAATGGAGCCCTTTCAAAAAAAGGTGTTATACCACTGTCGATGGAACCCTATCTAATATATATAAGTCTTACACCATCCTTCATAATTCTTAATATCTATTATCTATGGATAAAAGCTTATTTCACTGCTAAGTTAAACCATGATATATTGTTTTAATAAAATTGAATCTACCCATTTCACGCTAGGTATTCAGTTTATTTCAAATAACACAATTGAATTGAAGAACATGCTTATTTCAAGTTAAGCATTTCTTTCATGAATATGACGTCCTTCTTTATAAAATTGTAGAATATGCTCATTTCATGCTAAGCATTTCTATTTAATTTATGAATACGTACTTATTCTAATGTTAATTAGTACTTTGTGACATCCTCCTTCGAATATCCGCTTTCTTGTTAAGCAGTAACTATTCAGTATATTCGGATAAAATTAAGTTTAAGTGTTTTACTGTTTAATAAATATTATATATGTACGTAATATTTTTGGGAAAATAATTAACCTCAAGTTAATTATAATTTCTTTCATTTATAAGTAATTTATTATATTAATTCTAAGTTAATTATAAATTAATGTTTTATATTCTACTATTATTTTGAAATATAAGTAGATTTAATGTGTGCGTGTGTGATTAACCACTTTAAGTAGGATATATATTATTGTATATATTAATACATGATATTTACAAATTCTATGCTTCTTTTCCTTTCTCTATCCACAAGTATTTATAGTTTTAAGTATAGAATTAAATATATGGAAATTTAAATGGATATTTTATAAAGTGACATAAGGAGTAATTCTTTATATTTTATAAATATTGAAAATTCTAAAATATAATATGAGGTTGCAAAATCATGATAGATGCTAACATAATGAATATATTTAAGAGAGGAATATGTAAGGGTTTAACAATTCCATCTGAATCATCGTTATCTTCTTCATTATTAATATAATATTGATCATCATTTTGTTCGTTATAACATTGACTTTCATAATAATGGTAATGATTTTCCGTATAATCATCAATATTATGGTAAAGATTATTTATTGTATAGTTTTTTCTCATAATTACTAATTTGTAAATCATTCCTTTCAAATACATAATCTAAAACAGCATAAATTACAGGTTTACCAAAGCAAGTAACTTCATATACCGCATTCTCAAAGTTTCTCTTAATTTTCTTTGGATTATTATTAATTGAGCATTCATATGTTTCAATAATTGAGTCTGCCTTTCATTCTCTCATTTCATTAAATGCAACATTGTTAACTGCTAAAGTATCTGCCCATCCTTTAATAATACTTTCAGCAATAGATGCGAAAAGAGTTACTGCAAATACTTTTCCATTTTTTTTTAGAGTAAAAAGCTTCGTCTATCGTAGGGTTTTTATAACCAACTGCATATATACAGGCCTTAACGAAATCATGATAATTGTGACAAAAGAAATGAAAATTATTACATTCTTCCGTAAAGCATAAATTAGCTTCATATTCCGGATTGTCCTTATAATAACCTGATAATTCTTCTATAAATCTTACAACATCATCTGCAGCTTTATCTGTTACACCATTATATTCGTTTCCATGAAGATTCCTGTTCCAACTCGATTCTAAGTCCTTATCATATGTCCTTCGATGATAACTATAGATGCCAAATACTAAAGGTTCATCTCCTATTAATATACCTGCATGCCTTGCATTAAAGAGTTTGACATTTCTAATTTCTATTAATCTTCCTTTTTATTGAATTCAATTGAAATATCTCATAAAGTGTATTCATAATAATTTGCTTAATATCATCATCTGTGTCTTTTACAAAATATTTCATGACCTCTTCTTTATCATTTTTAAGATAAGCTTCTATGATTATGATTTCTTTGGCACCTACTTTCCATTTTATGTTATTTCTAGTAGATAAGTGTAATTCTTCTTTATTTTGGTTTGAAACACAAGAAATTAATTTATTTGTGCCTGAGCATTCATTCTTAACTTTAGTGCCATCTGCACATTTTTTCTTGAGAACCGTATATTCCTTCACCCTGATTAGCATGACATTGACTATTTAAAGTGATTAATGTTGAAAGAAATAAAAATGATTGTAAAATATATATTGCATGACATGAACTATTTGGTAGTCTCATATTCCTTTGATTTTGTTTATTTGAAATGTAATGGATTTTCACATTTTATACATTAACTATTCAATATTTTTGAAATAATTCAGGACTTTAATGATCTTAATTTCTCATGGTATTTAACATTTCAATTTTGAAATTTCAATTTCAGGTCTCAAAGTAGTTTCATAGGAGATAGCATAAAATTAAATCTTAATTTATAAGGGTTAGAATTTCAATAGTTTTCTCTTTTGACATAATAGTATTGTCCGGCACAGGATTCATCTTTCAGAGAATCCTCTTAAGATCAATGTCAATGAGAGTCAATGAGTGTTGATTAGACTCTTTAAGAGTCAATGAGACTCTTAATCTTTTAGAAAATAAGATTTATATCTTATTAAGTTAACTTTATTTATTAATTATAAAAAGTTAACATATTTTTATATTGACTTCAAATAGATTAAGGCTTATGTAAAATGTATACAAATTATATATATTTATATATTTTAAATGTGACTTAACAATATTAGAAATAACTAAATACATGAATATTTTTAGAACTATTACATTAGTAATGTTTTATTAATTATTAGTAATTTAAACATAAATTCACATATTCTAACAATTATATATCATATAGCATTTACTATTTTTACTATATATGATTTTATATATATATATATATTTCTATTTCATATTATTATTATTAGTTTTATCTTTTTTTATATTTAATTATAATTATATTAGGAATTTGGAATTTATATGTTATAGGTTATATAATGCTCTTCATTTGAAGGCATCTTACAATCACACTTAGTAGTTTAATGAGTTATAACTCTTCTATGTTATGTTGCTATTGACATATAGTTCTTATACGTATTTGTTAAAATAGTTGTAGATACAACCGTATGTTGTTAAGTGTAATGCCTATTCTGTTTAGTAATAACTGATGCTTTTAGATTAGCAATAACTGGTGATTGCGAATGTTATGTAAACTACATATCATCTTATGGTACCGTCAATAAGATTTTTGTTATAATAAGTGATTAATTATCTTGAATAGTTTCAAATAGAGTCAGATGAGATCGAATTATACAACTCAGTGGTTAAATATTATGCTTTCTTGTATTGAAACATCTAGTATGTTTATAGTTACAAGTGTATATTTAATTGTATAAGTATACGCTTTGGACGGCTTAGCAACAACCTTCAAGTTGCGTACATTTGTAGATAAGAGGTAACTAAAGTGTCACTCTAATAAAAATTCATAATTGAATGATAAATTAAATAAATTTGATGATATATTAAATCATCAAATTCAATTCGCTCTTAATGTTAAATAATCAAAATTACTTATAATAAGAAAGTTATTTTTTATATTGAGATTTCCAATTATTTTTATTACCAGTGTTGAAATATTCCAATACCATGAGTGGAATTAAAAAAGAAATAAAATAAAAGAGAAAAACGATTATTACTACGTGGATTAAATACAAATAACAAATATAAAATAAATACATAAAAATTTATCCAAATCAATTAAATTTGTAAAAATAATATAAAGAACAATATCAAAAAACAAAACAAAACAAAAAAAAAAAAAAAAAAAAAAATCAAATTATAATATATTTATATTAAAAATTTATGTAAAAGTTTATTTATTGCTAATTTAATAAAAAGATACATTTAAAAAAAAATGAAGTTGTAGTATTTATGATTTATGTTTTTATTTATTAAGTTCTTTATTTAGTATTTTAATGACAAATATTAAAATTTTTAGAGGCAAGAATTTTTTTAATTAGTAAAGTTATTCTTAATAATAATAATTATAATAATAATAATAAAAATTTTAATTTACAATATTAGTATCAACAGAAGTTTATGTTTATAATAATAGTCATAATAATAATAATAATAATAATAATAATAATAATAATAATAATAATAATAATAATAATAATAATAATAATAATAATAATAATAATAATAATAATAATAATAATAATAATAATAATAATAATAATAATAATAATAATAATAATAATAATAATAATAATAATAATAATAATAATAATAATAATAATAATAATAATAATAATAATAATAATATATTATTTATGTTTTACAATTAGTATATTTTGCAATTTGTTTTAATTTATGTGGTTTTTTCATGCATTCAATATGTTTTTTATTATTAAAGGTAGCATAGTTCGAATATATGTACTAATTATAATAAATTCCTTAATGATAATATTTTTATAATAGTAAAAGTGTAGTAATAATAATATGACAGTTTATAATAGATATAAATTAATGAAAAATTTATATTATTTAAGTATAAAACTAAAAAAGAGTTGTTTTCAAATTTATGGCTTATTATATATTGTTGTTAAATCTAATTGTTATAATTAATGCTATATTAATGTGTTATATATGTTTTGTTACAGTAAAAATATTTTTATTTTAATATTTTATTTTTTAAATTATTTATATAATTATTGATTGGTAAATATTAAAATCAAGAAAAAAAAAATTATTAAAAAAAATTTTAGATTAAATTAAAAATGGATAATAATCTTTCAATTAATTACCATTTTTTATGTTATTAATTTAAATTTTTTTAAACTTTACACTTTTTTTTTTTTTTTTTTTTTTTAAGAAATTTTAATATCAAAAAAAAAAAAAAAAAAAAAAATATTTTTTTCAAATTTAAGAAAACATAATTATATAAATTTATAATTTATTTTTAAGAAAGTTTTAAAAATAGATTTATTTATATTTTTTTTTTTAATTTTTTTTTAAAAAAATAATAATAAATAAATATATTCATATT
>JACVTC010000024.1:347500-367500 GCA_016946835.1 Neocallimastix lanati (nom. inval.) | reverse complement strand
TAATAAATAAATAAATAAATAAATAGATAGATAGATAGATAAATAAATACATTAATTAATATATATATATAACCCAATTATTATTATCCTTATTTGTTAATATAATTGTTATTAATATTAATAATATTATTATATATAAAATTTAACTAATGCCAATTAATATTTTAATTTTATAAACTTTTACAAATAAAATAAAATATATATATATATATATATATATAAAACAAAAATAGATGCTGAAACTAATGAAACTATGAGAATTTCTCATAATGAATCAATTGCTAGTATTGAAAGAACTCAAGATGCTGTTATTCGTGAACAAAAGGAAGCCTTTATATGTGTATTCCAAGTAAGTTTATATATATAAATATAAATATAAATATAAATATTGATTTAAATATATATATATATATATATATATTTTTTTTTTTTTTTTTTTTTTTTTTTTTTTAATTGAATTTGTTTTATTATAATTAAAATTTACTAATATATATTATTTTATATTATTATTATTTTATATTATTATAAATTATTTATTATTATTATTATTATTATTATTATTATTATTATTATTATTATTATTATTGGTAGAGATTTGTTGAAACAACAGAAATTAAGATAAAAGAATTTGAAACTCAAAATATAGATCCAATGAAAACTCCATGGTGGAGATGGGTTGTTGGTTTTATTCGTGATGTTGGTAGAACTGTAAGTAAATTATTATTATTATTATATTTATTTTTATTATTATATTTATTTTTATTATTATTATATTTATTTTTATTATTTTTATTTATAAAATCATCATCATCATCATCATCATCATAATAATAATAATAATAATATTATTATTATTATTATTATTATTATTTCTAATATCATATTAATATTTTTATTTTTATATATATTTTTATTATAGTATTCAGAAGAAGTTCAATCCTTTATGGTTACTTTAGAAACTGTTATTTTCACGGATAATATAGATCCTAGAATTATGAATGTATGGAATGAAATTCGTGATGTCTATGAAAGAGAAAATAATTAAAAATAATTAATCCTACCAAAAATAATAACAATAAACTATAATTTTTATTTAAATAAAAATAAAAATAAAATAAAATAAAATAAAATAAAATAAAATAAAATAAAAAAAAAAAAAAAAAAAAAAAAAAAAAAAAATTAAATATCAAAATATTTTTATTTATTTATTATTATTTTTTTTTTTTTTAATAATTCAAAATTTATTATATAATCAATAAATGTATCATTTTAATATAATATTTAAAATTATAATGAAGCAATCTATATATAAAATAATCTTTTAATATGTAATTATAATTATTATTTCTACCATCCAGTATTTGTATTTATATTTTTTATTAATATTATTAAATTGTTATTAAAAAAAAAAAGAACAAAAAAAAGAAAAACTATTTAGTATTATTTAAATTATTTAATAATTATTATTAATTTTTTTTTTTCTTTTAAGATTTTTTTTATTAACTAATATTCCTTTTTATTTTATTTTATTTTATTATATTTTATTTTATTTTATTTATACTTTACTTTTTTATTTAAATTTTAATATATGAAAAAAAAAATAATATAAAATAAATGAAAATTATATAATACATATATATTTATAGTTTATGTAAATTTATTCATTGTATTCTAAGTTTTATTATTATTATTTTTATTTTATTTAATTTTTAATAATTTATATTTTTTTTTTATATGTATATATTATTATCCAATTATTATTTATATTTATTATTAATAAATAATTATAACAATAGTTTGAATTTATAATAGTTATTAATAAAAGAAAAAAAAAAGTATTTATAATAACAATAACAATAACAAGTAATAAGTAATTATAATAGTAAAAATAATAATATTTAAATAATAATATTTAAATAATAACAATATAAAAAATTGTAATAATAATATTAAAAGTTTGTGTTTAATATATAACCAAAAATTTAAAAATTTAAAAAAAAAAAAAATTTTTTTTAAGATTTCATCTTTAAATGGTTTTTCTTTTTTTTAACTTTATTATGAAATTAATCCAAATTAAAAAAAAAAAAAATAAATAAATAAAAAAAAAAAAACTAAATTTAATATTAATTAAACTTTCTTGATTATCTTTTTTTTTTATTTTATTATATATATATAATATTTATATTATGTAATTGTTATATATCATATATAATATATTATAAATTAAATCAATTAAATTTATTTTATATTTTATATTTTGTATTTCATATTTTGTTTTTCTTGTATATATTTTAATTTATTAAATATAAAATATAAAATTAAATATAAAAATATTAAAATTTAAATTATTGTCTATTTATTTAATATACTTTTATAATATATTAAATATATTAAATAATAAAATCTTTTTAGAAATAAAGTTTAATACTTTTAACTAATTTAAATATATTAAAGATTAGTTTTATATTAATTATGAATATATATCATTGATATTAATATTAGTATAATAAAATTAATGTAATAATATAACATAAAATGTGGCGTATAGCAATAAAATATAGAATAATGTAACACCATATCATATCTTATATATTAATACTTGTATTTTAATTTAAAAACAAATTTTTTTTTTTTTTTTTTTTTAATAATAATATTAATAAATAAGATTAAATAAAGAAATTATTAAAGAATTTGAAATTGATCAATTTTGTTAACTAATTAAAAAAAAATCTGTATATTTATTATAGGTTAAAAAAATTTTTTTTTTTTAAATTTTTTTTATTGGACCAAATTTAATTATTTATCTATTTATTTATTTTATAATTTATAATTTATATTTTATATTTATTATATTTTATAATTTATAATTTATATTTTATATTTATTATATTTTATATTTTATATTTTATATTTTATATTTGTTATATTTTATATTTTATATTTATTATGTTTTTTATTTGTTTTAATTTTTAACCCTTAAAATTTTATATTATTAATCAATATTCAATAGTATTGTGTCTATATATTTATTTATTTATATATATATATAAAAAAAAGACACCTTTTTTTTAATATTGTTTTTGTTTTTTTTGATTATCATACGAGATTATATAATAAAGATAAATAAAAATTATATAAAAAAAAAAAAAAAAAATAAAGATTTATAATTTCTTTAATAAAAATTATAAAGAAATATATATATTTAACAATTATTAAAACTTAATTTATTAGAAATAAAAGTAATTATAATTATAATTATAATAATAATAATAATAATAAAGGGGGAAAAGAAACAGTAAATAATAAAAAATTGAATAAAGAAACTTCAATTATTCTTTTTTTTTATATATATAAAAAAATACAAATTAATATATACATTTATTGTAAAAATATATTTATATTTTTTTTTAAAATAAATATACAAGTATAGCAGTTAATTTTTAATTTTTAATTTTAAAATTTCATTTAATAATTATTAACAAATTCCAATATTTAATTTTTTCATATATAAATAAAAATAAAAATAAAAATAAAAAATATAAGAATAAAAATATAATGTATTTATTATTTAATAGTTATATTTTAAAATAATTAATTTATTTTATTTTATTTTATTTTTATTTTATTTTTTTTATTTTTTATTTTTTTTTTTATATTAAATATATATATATATATATTGAATATTTTCACCATCATTTTCATCACAAATATTCTATTTTATTTAAGATAAATAAAAGAGAAAATGTCTATAAAAATAGGTTTAGAGCGTTCAATTGAATTGTTAAAATTAATTGGAAATCCACAGAATAATTTTAAAATTATTCATGTTGGTGGTACCAACGGTAAGGGTTCAATATCTTCATTTATAGGTTCAATGTTAAATTCTTGTTCACTTAAAATAGGGAGATATAATTCTCCACATTTTATTCATGAATATGATTCTATTCGAATTTTTGAAAAAACAGTTTCGAAACAACGCTATGATAAAGCCAGAGAAATTGTGGTAAAAGCTAATGCTGCTCATAATTTAAAAGCAAGTCAATTTGAACTTTTAACTGCTACCGCATTTTTATGTTTTTCAATGGAAAAAGTTGATGTAGCTATTGTTGAAGTTGGACTTGGTGGTCGTTTAGATGCTACCAATGTCTGTCCTGACTCCTTAGCAAGTGTTTTTTCTTCTATTGGCATTGATCATCAAGCGTTTCTTGGCAATACAGTAGAGGAAATTGCTTCAGAAAAATCAGGTATTATAAAAGATAATGTACCGGTTATTATTGCCCCACAATCTTATAATAGTGCCAAAGAAATTTTATGTCATCAAGCCAAGGAACATCATTCTCCTTGTTATTTGGTATCCACTTCACGAAAGCATCCTACCAAACCAAATTGGGCCATCAATACCTTTTTCGGACAAGACTTTGAATATCCTTTACCACTTCAAGGAGGTTTTCAATTAGATAATTCAGCAGTTGCAGTAAAAACCGTGGAAGTCGTTATAAAACAACTTATTGAACAAAAAATAAAACCTTTCTCTTCCATATCTTCATATCAAGATAATTTACAAGTCATTAATGGTAAGTAAGATAAATCAATAATAATAATAATAATAATAATAATAATATATATAATAATTATAAATAATAATAATAATAATAATAAAAGAGAGAAAAAATTATAAAATTAATCATACATTAATATTAATGAATACATAATATATAACAAAATAAAAAAAAATGTAACAATGATAAAAATAATGCTAAAAATTATGATAAAAATTATGATAAAGAAAATATAGTGAGAGTAAGGGGAAAAAAAAAAATAACAAAAAAAAAAAAAAAAGATAAAAAAAAATTAAAAATTTTATTATAGTTAGTTTATTTATATATTATTTTGTTTTATATATAATATAACAGAATGGAGGGGAAAAAAATAACAGTGATAAAAATAATGTTAAAATTTATATAAAAAAAAGAAAAAATAGATATTTATTATAGTTAGTTTCTTTATTATAATTTTATTTTACTATTTTATTTATAAATTTTCCTTTTTTTTTTTTTTTTTTTTTTTTTTTTTTTTTTTTTTTTTCTTTATTATTTTATTATTTTATTTTTACTTTATATATTTCCTTATTCTTCTTCTTCTTCATATAATAATATATTTTTAACTTTTTTTTTTTTTTAATATATATATATATATATTTATTTATTTGTTAATTATTATTTTTTTTTAAAAAAAAAAAATTAGAAAAAATTAGAAAAGGATTATCAGAAGTGAAATGGCCAGGTCGATTAGAATGGTTAGTTCATAATAAATGTGGTAAAGTATTATTAGATGGAGCCCATAATACAGATTGTGCCTATGCCTTAAAAAAATATATTGATGAATATTTTGAAAGTGGTATCTCCACACAAAATCATCATTCCCGACCCATTCAATGGATTTTTGGTATGACGCATGGTAAAGATTTAGAGAAAGTTTTAGATATTTTAGTATCCCCTGAGGATTCTGTCTATTGTGTTCCTTTCCGTCAACCGGAACAAATGACCTGGATTCATTGTACTCCACCAAAAGATATAAAGGAAACCTTACTTCAAAAATATCAATCACAATTTACCGAAACTGAATTAAATGTAAGTTTATATTAAATATATATATATATATTTTATTTTATTTTATTTTATTTTATTTTATTTTTATTTTATTTTATTTTATTTTATTTTTTCATTTATTTTATTTTATTTTATATACTTTATTAAAAAATTTTTTTTTTATTTTGTTATTATAATTATTATTATTAATATTATTATGAAACAAAAAAAAAAATTATAGGAAAAATATAAAACCTTTGATAATGTTTTAGATGCCTTTGCCTGTTTAAAAGATATCAGAGAAAAGCGTATGAAGAAGAATGGAACTGAACCATTAGTCGTTGTATGTGGATCTTTATACCTTGTAGCCGATATTTATCAATCCTTACTTTTAGCAGTTTAATAGGAATAAATAAATTTAATAGGAATAAATAAAATAAGAGAAATGGAATGATTTTTTTAATTTAATTTAAAGTAATAAAGAAGTAGATCAATAAATTTTTTTTTTTTTTTTTTAATAATTTATTTTAACATTTAAAATACATTCATACCTTCATACCTTCATCTATAAAAAACGACAACAACAATAACAATAACAATATCATTAACAACATCACAAAAAAAAAAAAAAAAAAAAAAAAAAAAAAAAAATTCATAATTAAAAAAAAAAAAAAAATTACATAGTTTATAAATATATGTATATATCTAAAATATAGTATATATTTATATATATATATATTTTTTTAATAATGTTAATTTTAAAATATAATATATATCTATATTAATATATATGTATTAAAGAAAAAAAAAATTAAATAGCCCTCCCATTCAATAATAAATAATAATGATAATGATAATAATAGTATAAAGTAGATAAAAATAATACTAATACTACTAATAATAATATATTTTAAAAAAAAAAAAATATTTATATATATAATAATTTTTATTTTATTTTATTTTATTTTTATTAATATTAATATTATTATTTTTTGTATAATATCACATAATCTATTTTAAAAAATAATAATAATAATTATAATAATAATAATAAATTTTTTTCTAATATTATTATTATTTATTTTAAAATTTTAATTGAAATCAATTCATAATATTATTTATTTTTATTCATACATATGAATTATTCATTATCTTTAATTTTTTTTTTTATTTTTATAACTGTACTTTTTTTTTATTTTTATTTTTATTACTGTACTTTTTTTTTTTATTTTTTTTTTTTTACTACTTCAATATCTTTATTTATCTTTATCTTTATTTTAGTTTTATTAATATTTTACTAGTTTATAATACTTCACTATTTATTTATTTATTTATTTATTTATTTATTTTTTACATTAGTTTTATTTATATTTAACTATATTATAATACTTTATATTTTAATTTATTTTTATTATTCTTTGATATAAATCTTTAAGGAATCCTATCTATATATTTTTTTATTTTACTCATCAAAATTATCTATTAAAATTTAAATTTTAATATATATATATACTTTACTTATTTTATTATTAATTATTATTATTATTATTAATTTAAACCTTTTAAAAGTTTTTTTTTTTTTTTTTTTTTTGCGTGTTTGGTTCAAAAATATTCCATATAAACATTTATATATATTGGTTTTTTATTATTTAACTATAATAATTTTTTTTTTTTTTTTTCAAAATGACTACCAATCTAATTATACTGATAGATAATATATATTATAGTTTTTAAATATATGAATTAAGCTTTTTTTTTTTTTTTTTACTGTGAATTCTTATTTATAGAATTTATTTATTTATTTATTTATTTTTATTTTTTATTATTTATTTATTTATTTATTTATTTTTATCTGGAATTAACCAGAGAGGAACGACAATAGAAGCCTCTAGTCTCTCCACCTAAATATATCAGACTTTCATTGGTCTTTTTTGGCATATCGTTTAGGCATTGGTGCTGACCACTCTCTAAAAAACAAGGCTAGTAGGAAAAGATATTCCCTATATACGCCACTTAATACGCCAGGCTTCTTTTTAATGATTACTTGAACCATTGGTTGAAGGAGGAACAACTACACTAATCCTTTCACAGTCAAATGATCTATATGTCGTCCCTAGCTATATAGGGAATATCTTTCATGGCAAGTGAACATCCGACTTCATTTATTAAGTAAGTAAAAAAAAACCCGAGAGGATGATTGTTCCATATAAATTCAGGAGGTCGTTCGCAGGATTGATTCAGAAAACCTTATAATAGAATTTATTATTATTACTAATATTATTATACTTTTAATAATTATTATTATAATTATTTATTACTATAATTATTATTATTATTATTATTCTAATTATTATTATTATTATTTAAATTTAATTAAAATTATTATATTTTTTATATTTTTTTTTTTTTTTAAATAATGTAAAGTTTAATTTTCATATTTACTTTTTTTTTTTTTTTTTTTTTTTTTTTTTTTGAAGTTATTGTTAATAATAATTAAAATAATATAATGTATATATTATAATATAAATTATGCATTTAACTTCTTTAAACTTCAACACTAATTAGGTGGGAAAATTGTATTAATTTTAGTTTATGGTTTTGATGCAATTAATATGACCAATAGTAAAAAAAATATATATATATATATATATATAATTAATAACTATGATATAAAAAAATAAAAAATAAAACCATTTTTGGTATAATTATTTTCCTAAAAAATTAGACTATTATCTAATTATTATTAAACCTTTTTTAATTTTTTATTAAAATATATGATAAAATTTATTTATTACAATAAAACAAAAAAAAAAAAAAAGGTATTATAATATTTTACTTTTTAAAAATAATAATAATAATAATAAAGATAATAATAATAAAGATAATAATAAATATGATGATAATAATAATAAATTAGCTTTGTTTGGAGAGAGATCCACGTCAACGCCGAAACGGTATGTCAAAGAATCTAATGAGAGTCTAACACATTTAAGGGAGAGACTAGAGACCTTATTGCTCTTCACTCTCATCAGTCCCAGTATATAAAAAGAATAATAGAATGACAATAATAATAAAATGATGATTAATATTAAATAACAGTATAATATATATTAAAAAAGCTTTTTTTTACTAATATATATATAATTTTAATATATATATTAAAATTTAAAGATAATGTAACATTAAAGATTAAATAGAGAAAGCCGCATATCTAACATCAATTTTTAAAAAATAATTTAGATAGAAAGATTAATTATAAGGTATTTATTTATAATATATATATATATACATCAAATATATAAAAAAAAAATTTTTTTTTTCTTTATTTAAACCATTATTTATTCATAATTATAATAATTTTTATAATTATTATGACCAATAATAGTGATATTTATAATAACCAATAATAATTATATAATAATAATTAGTATTAAGGTTTTCGTTAAATAAAAGTTTATACAAAGAGTTTATTTACTTTGAATGAGAAATAGAAATAAATAAATAAATAAATAAATAAAAAACTAAATAAAAAGCTTTTAAAACTTTATCCAATATAAAAATTTTGATTTTTTTTTTTTTTTTTTTTAGTTTATTTATCAAAAAATATTTAATAATTTATTTCCAAAAAAAGGACAAATTAATTCATATTATGAAGAAGAGAATTTTGTCTTTTAAACAAATTAACCGTTGCTTTTTTTTTTTTTTTTTTTTAAAAAAAAAAAAAGGAGTAATTATTTATTTAGATGAATTATTAAAAGAATTTTTTTTTTTGGATTATTCTCTCTCTAAATATTTTATGTGACTTTTAATACTAATAGAATATATAATACATAAATAATTTACACTTTTTTAATAATTTTTTTTTAATTTTATATATTTGTAAATATAAAATATAAAGACATCAATGAATATATATTAAATTATAATATATATTTAAAATTATTTATTATCTTTATATAAATTTAATTTTCTTCAAAAAAAAAAAAAAAAAAAAAATTGAATTATTAATTTTTGAAATTTTTTTTGTTTTTTTATTTACTTCAAAATTACTATAAACATCAATAGCTGTCTTATTATAATTTAAGAACATTTCTTTATTTTTTAATTTAAAAGTACTTTGCTTATATCTTATAATCAATTATTAATTCTGATTTTATTATTTAATAGAAAAAATATATTTTTTTTTCTTTTATTTATTTATTTTTATTTTATATTATATTTTAAAAATTAATCACATAAAAGTAAATAATAAAACTATACATTCTAAAGACTCTCGAACTATTTATTAATTTAGATATATAAAAAATTAATATTATATTAATTAATAAAGTAAAATTTTTTTTTTTTTAAAAAAAAGATTAATTTATATTAAATAACAAATCAAATTAAATTCTATCAAAAATATGATATGATAATAAGTTGATAATACAAAATTTAACTAGAGAAAAAAAACACATTAAAAAATATTAAATCATTATTAATAATCATAATGAATAATAATGAATAATAGTTTAATTAATAATTAATAATCAATAATCAATAACTATAATAATAAATAATAAATGATAAATAATAAATAATAAATAATAAATAATAAATAATAAATAATTAAATAATAAATAATAAATAATAAATAATAAATAATAAATAATAAATAATAAATAATAAATAATAAATAATAAATAATAAATTATAATAAATAATAAATAATAAATAATAAATTAATAATAAATAATAAATAATAAATAATAAATAATAAATAATAAATAATAAATTATAATAAATAATAAATAATAAATAATAAATTAATAATAAATAATAAATGATAAATAATAAATAATAAATAATAAATAATAAATAATAAATAATTAAATAATAAATAATAAATAATAAATAATAAATAATAAATAATAAATAATAAATAATAAATAATAAATAATAAATAATAAATAATAAATAATAAATAATAAATAATAAATAATAAATAATAAATAATAAATAATAAATAATAAATAATAAATAATAAATAATAAATAATAAATAATAAATAATAAATAATAAATAATAAATAATAAATAATAAATTTTAAATAATAAATAATAAATAATAAATAATAAATAATAAATAATAAATAATAAATAATAAATAATAAATAATAAATAATAAATAATAAATAATAAATAATAAATAATAAATAATAAATAATAAATAATAAATAATAAATAATAAATAATAAATAATAAATAATAAATAATAAATAATAAATAATAAATAATAAATAATAAATAATAAATAATAAATAATAAATAATAAATAATAAATAATATTAAATATTAAATATTAAATTAATTATTAATAATAAATAAATAATAGTAAAACTAACAATTCATAATAAAATATTAGAATTTCTATATTTTTATTTATAACTTTATTAATTAAAATTTTTTTGTATGTTTTTTTTATTATATAGAATTTTAATTTAACTATTTGATCTACCAAAAAGCCTTTTTTCTATTTTAATAAGATTTCTATTTTTTTTTTTTTTTTTGAGTTCATTTAAAATTTATCTACATTCCAGATAAAAAAAAAAAAAAAAAGAGAATTCTATATTCTAAAAAAAAAAAAAAAAAAAGGAATTAACTCAAACCAAACTGGTTTCTCTATTATTTTTTATATAAATACTATACATATATAATGAACAGAAAAAGCAAAGAAAGAAAAAAAAAAATTTTTTTTTTTGCTAATTTCTTCATAAGCATATAATTTATTATTAATTATTTAAAAATGAATTTTTAGTTACGTGTTCCTTCTATAGTTACTTAAGTGATAGAGTGAGTAATATTAAAATGATTACTGCTTTTTTCCTTTTTAGGTAATTTCAGTTTTTTTTTTTTTTTTGAAAAAAAATTTTTTTTGAAAATTTAATAATTATTAATTATTTAAATTAAAAAAAATAAAAATAAAAAAAAGTGTGTCAACAGAATTTTATTTGAATATTTTTATTTTTATCTTTATATAAAAAATAATATATTAAAAATATAAGCATTTGAATTGATTTCATATATTATTATTTAATCAATAAAATTAATTTTTTTAAATATCCTTAAATTTAATGTAGCACAACATTTTTTTATAATTAATAAAATTTTTTTATTAATTATAAAAAATAAATAAATAAATAAATAAATAAAAGATAGAAAGATTAAATACTGTTAAACAATGGTCTCATTGATTTGAAAATAATAAAGGAGGGGAAGATTTTTCGAATTGATATAATGATATATTTAATAAATATTTTGTTTTTGTTCAAAATCCTAAAAATTATGATTTAACATTTATCATAAATATATGTATTTTTAATAAATTCATGTTTATAGATTATTTTTCTCTATTAGTAATATTAATAACATTAACTATTTAGAGAACGATTTCATAGGTTCATGCATAATATGCTTAATATGTATTTATTAAATTCATTCAATCCAATATATTTTACTTAATTTATATTTACATCTTTAGTTTTTAAATTTTAATATTTAATTTTTAATATTTAATTTTTAATATTTAATTTTAAATATTTAATTTTTAATATTTAATTTTATTTGTTTTAAAATTTATATTTGTTATTAAAATATAATTTAATATATAATATCATATAAATAAATGAATAAATAAATAAATTAAATGAATGGAAAGTATCAATTTTTAATTTATAGGATATTAAATACTTTATTATTTGTTGAAAAATTTCAAAGTGATAATTATTAAATTATATTATAAAAAATAAATATAAAAAAGATTTTTAATAAGG
Source organism: Neocallimastix lanati (nom. inval.) (assembly GCA_016946835.1). Classification (NCBI taxonomy): domain Eukaryota; kingdom Fungi; phylum Neocallimastigomycota; class Neocallimastigomycetes; order Neocallimastigales; family Neocallimastigaceae; genus Neocallimastix; species Neocallimastix lanati (nom. inval.). The sequence goes on along the minus strand of JACVTC010000024.1, from coordinate 355,101 downwards.
TGCATTACTATAAATCGTTAATTATTGGATTTTACGAATTTGACGTAATATAATATTAATAATAATTCATTAATGGAATAGATATAAACAAAATCAAACCAAAAAAATAATTATAATAGATTATTTACTTCTAAATTCATCAGTTATGAAAGTTTAATTGCTATGAATTAACTATCAAATTATTTTTAATTAGTAATAGTACTTTTTTTTTTTAATTCATTTTAATTTTATTTTATTATATTTATATTTTATTATTAAAATATCATATGAAAAATATTTTGATTTTTTTTTTATTAAAACTTATATTTTATTATATCATATTAAATAATAATTATTATTGTTAAAATTAATTATGATTTAATATTTTAAATGAAATATTTGTCCTTTGAGAGATAATAATAAATAATAAATAAAAAATAAATAATATTATATATTAAATAAAAAAGTACTATTTAATTAATGTATCATTTAACATTATGATAATGACTTTATAAAAATTTTTTTGATAATAATTAAGAATCTAGGTTAAATTTTTTTAGAATGATAAATTAAAAAAAAAAAAAAAAATTCTAATAGTGAAATTTCATATTAAATTATAAAACAAATAATTGTTTTTATTTAAAGCTTAAAAGTTTAAATATTCTTAATAAATATAAACATAAGTTATATATTTTTTATGTCTCAGCATATTACTATGATCATAATAAAATATTTAAAGTTTATTTTATTTTATTATATTATTTATTTTTCTTTTTTAAATAAATTACTTTTACCACTATTAAAGAAAGTAAAAATAATAATAATAAAATCAATAATGGTAATAATAGTAATAATAAAATAGCAGTGATAGCAATAAAAAAAAATAATAATTAAAAAAGTAACTGAATGACTCTAATAAAATGAATTAATAAAATAGTAAAAAAATAAAAATTGACAAACTTGATTTAACTTTTTTTTTTTTTAGAATATTCAAAATTAAAATGATAATAAAGTTTAAATGTAAAACATAAATTTATTCTAAAATAAAAAAAATTAATTAAAATTTTATTATAGACTATAAAAATACATTTAAATATTAATTATTTTGCTTATATAAATAGATATACATATAAAAATGAATTAATAAGAAAATATTATGAATCATAGTTGTAATATAAAAGTAGTAGATGTAATGTAGCTATATTAATGAAAGAGAAAAAAAATAATATACATTTAGTATTAGAAGTAAAGATACTGATATGAATAAATACTTTTTAAAAATTATAATAATAAAATAAAAAATTTTAAATGAAATATCAAGGAAATTATAGAGATTCCTGACCATAATAATTTTGTTATTAAATATATATATTTAGTTATTACTATTAAGTTACTAATTTTTAAATTATTATTATTATTATTATTATTTAATTTGTTTTCTGTATTTTTCATATTTGAATAATAATCATTACATATATATATTTTAATTTCTGTCTTTAAAATAGAATATAATATTTATTTACTTAAATAAGTAGCTTTTTTTTTTTTTTTAATTATATATACTTTCATTTTATTAGAATATTACAGTTTTATTTTTGCTAAATACAATATAACTTGAATTATATATTTTATATTTTATATTTTATATTTTATATTTTATATTTTATATTTTATATTTTATATTTTATATTTTATATTTTATATATTTTATATTTTAAATTTTATATTTTATATTTTAAATTTTATATTTTATATTTTATATTTTATATTTTATATTTTATGTTTTATATTTTATATTTTATATTTTATATTTTATATATTTTATATTTTAAATTTTATATTTTATATTTTAAATTTTATATTTTATATTTTATATTTATAATCTTTTTTCTTTTTTTTTAAATTAAGAAACTTTAAAATTATTAAATTAAAAATTTTATGAATTTTAATTTATATATATAATATATGAATAATATATTGTAATATATTGATCAATTTTTTCTCTTATGAGAAAGGAAAATTATAAATTATATAGTTTAACTTTTTCTTGAAATTTAGTTTATTATTACCTAAAGTTCAAATTCTCCTAATAATTTATTTTAATATGTAATTAATATATAATAATATATAATATATGCTATGATATATTATCAATATAATGGATATAATATAATAATATAAAAAAAAAAATAAATTTTTTTTTTTGAATAATTAAAAAAAAGGAATCAATAATTATATTTAAATTTAGAATAAAGAAAATTAAACTAGAAGAATAAAATATTTGAATTACTACATATTTTTTTTATTTAATCATAACAATCATTGTTAAAATAATGTTTGAATTGTTAAACATTACTTATAACTATTCACTATAATTATCATTATAAACGTTAAATATATTGAAATATAATATTCTTTTTTATAATAAAAAAATGTTGATTTTAAATTATTTATTAATTAAAACAAAGTAATTTATATTTTCATTAAATGCATAGTTATTAATATAAATTGAAATAAGAAGCAAACTTTCAATAATAGTATGAATACATTAATAAAAAATAGTATAACAATAAAACAGTATAATGATATCATCTATACATTTAATTTATTTATTAAATAGACATAGTTTTTACTTTTAAATTTATAAAAATAAAATTGAATAATACAAAAAAAAAAAGGAATGAAATAAAAACAAAAAACAAAAACAAATAATTAATTAAATAATTATTATAAATAAATGAAAAAAAAATTAATAAAAAAAATAATAATAAATATTATAATATAAAAATGATAAAATTTATAATAAAACTAATAAAATTAATAATAAAAAATAATATAAAAATAATCTAATATAATTAATAATCAAAATAGTAATATAAAACTAATAATAAAATTAATAATTAAATTACAAATAATAAAAATAATTGCTATAATTAATGAAAGAAATATTGAAAAGAGAATAATTAATAATACCAATTAAGTTTATATATTATTTAAAAGTATTTTATATTTATATACATCCATTTAAAAACTTTAATTTTTTTTTTTTTTAAATAAGCTCTATCAAACATATTAATACATAGATTTTATTCATATATTTATTTACTTATTCTGTTATTTATATTGTATTTATTTCTTTATTTAATTACATATATTTATTAATATAGTTTTATATATTTATGCATAAAATTATCTTTATAATTAAACCAATATTAATAATTTTTCAAATGAAGTAAAATGTTTTTTTTTAAAAAAAAATATTATCAAATATTTTGAAGAATATTAAGATATATTGAATAATAATTATATAATAAATATTAAAATAAATATTTAATAATGATTAATAGTATTAATAATGATGATTATAATAATAAATAATAGCTAATATTATAACAATAATTGTAGTAATAAAATAATAATTATAAATAACTTTTTAGAGTGGGAAAATTAAACTGTATAATTTATAAATATATTAATTGAAAGAATTAGAAAATTATATGAAAAAAAATTTTTTAAATTTTTATAAATCATATTTATTAATACATACAATATTAAAAAAAATTTATAAATTAAAAAATTAATAAAAAAAAAAAAGCATTTAATTATACTTTTTTTTTTTTTTACTTATTTTTTTTTAAACATAATGTAATTAAAAAAAAAACTTTTTATAAAATATTATATAAAACAAATCTTTTTTTCTTATATACTTTTATTTATATATTATTAAATAAAGAATACTTATTTTCTTATTTGATAATATAATATTAATGAAATTTAATTGTAAATTATATTAAAAAAACATTGTAATAATAAAGATATATAAGAAATATATGTATGTATTTTTTTTTAGAATATAAAAACTAAAGAAACTATAATAAAATTTAGTAATAATACTAAAATTAAAATAAAATTACGAACAAGGTTTAAAAAAATCTGTAAATATAAAATTTTAGTATTCTATTAATTCTAAACTATATTATTATCATTACTACTATTATTAATTTGAAAAACTTTCAAGTTATAAAAATAGATTGTTTTTAAAAGTTAATTATTTATACTATAAAAAAATAAATAATTTATATTAATATTTTTTTCCTTTCTTTCTTTTTTTTTTTTTTTTTTATTATTATTATTATCATATAATAATTTTTGGAATTAAAAACCAATAACTCCATTTCAAAAATATTGTAAAATTAAGATAATTGAAGGAAAAATTTATTTTTTTTTTTAAAAAAAATAATTATAATTATTAAATTCAAGGAAACTTTTTATTATTCATTTTTTATATCAAAAAAAAAAACGTTTAATATTTTTTAATTATTTAATTATAACATAATATTTTTATATCAAAAATATTTAAATGAAAAAATAAATTTGTATATAAAACCATTTTTGATATAAAAAATTTTTTAATACTTAGAAAATAAAAACAAAAGGTAAGAAAAATTATATATATTATTAATATATGCTGTGGTTTGAAATAACTTTTAGGAATAGTTTGATAAAAAAAAAATAAAATAAAAGCAATAATAAAGAGTACTATTTTAAATCTTCCAAAATCAACTGGAGAATTCACCTAGATTATAATAAATAAGTTGGTTAAAATTTAGGCAATAATAGATAATTAATTATGGGTAAAAAGAAAAGGAAAATCATAAAATAATCCATATTCAAAATAAATTATTATTAATTACGATTAGTTTTAGTCTATATAAATAATTAATAATATATTTAATATAATAGAAAATAATACTATCATAAGATTATTGGACTAATTTAATTATAAAGTCATATCGTAGAATAAAAAAATCATCGAAATGATAGAATAGTAATGTAATATATTAAACAATAGATTAATTTGAAATTATTTGATTTAAAGGATAATATAATCATTATATATAAAAAATTATTAATTAATATACATAAATGAATAATTGTCAGTGTTCAAGTTAGTCTAAATTTTTTTTTATGAAAAAAAATTAATAAATATATAATTTAATTTATGAAAAAAAAAAAATAATAATAATAAAAAAAAATGAAGTATAAAATTATTTTTATAGTATTCATATATTAATATATATTAATAGTTAAATAGAATATATGTAGTACAATAAATTTAAATATAAATGATTATAGATTTTCCATATAAAAGTTTTAATAAATAGTTTAATATAAATTATTTATTAACAAACTTAAATAAAGGCATAAAACTTCAAATTATTAGAATTACAAATACGAATACAAAAAAAAAAAAAATTTTTTATAATTATTTATTTATTTAATTTTCTTTTATTTAATTTTTTCTTTTTTTCTTTTTTTTTGTTAAAAAAAACTAAAACTTTTTTTCTATTTTATTTTTTTATTTTTTTTAAATTGTAAATTAATAGATTAATAAAATTTTAATAAAAAATTAAAATATAATTTAATTATATATATAATTAAAAAAAATTTAAAAAGTTAAATAATAATATAAAAAGACTTTTATTAATAAGGCTTTTTATAAAATTAAATAGAATAATTATATATATAATTTGATTAAATCTAATTTGTATTATACTTTAATAGAGAATTATTATAGACTATAGATTACATTATTTTTATTGAGAAAAAGAATAGAAGAATTTTGAAAATTTTCTACTATTTTTTTTTTTATTTATAATAATAAATTACATAGATTTTATATAAATATATCGAATTTTCATAATTAAATCATTAATATTTTTATCGTTATATACATAATCTCTCATTATTGATTTTATAAATATTAACATATTAATATTATTTTATTTGAAAATCTAAATTTTTACCCTTATAAGATTACTCAAATAACATTTTAAAAGTAGTAAAAGAAAAAAGAAAGAAAAAAAGAAAAAAGGTGAATTAAAATAAATACACAAAAATATAAATTTTGAATAAAAAAATAATCTATTAATCAATTTAATAGATAGGAAATTTAAAAATTATTAAACCAAAACTTAAAAAATATATAAGCACATAATAAAAAGATTTGTGATCTAAATATAAATAAAGTTGTTTTATTTATCAATATTAATCACATAATAATGTTTATATTCATTTATAAAATATTATGAAATTGAAAATTGAATAACTATTATAAGTAAAATGTTAATAATTTATATTTAAATTATCAAATCTTATTAATAAGATTTAATATATATGACATAATTGGAACTTTAAGATTAGAAATATTTACAAAAACAAATTATTTTGATAAAAGATTTTCATTAAAATTATTTTTTTATTTCAATATTGCAATGATTATATATTATTATTTTTTTTTCATTTTAGTATTTTTTTTTATTAGATAAATTTTTTATTTTAAAAAATATACAATTTCTAATAGTTTACTTTTTTTTATTTTATTTACATTAATAATGTTTAATATTTTTTAGGCTCAATTTTAAAATAAAAATTAATTTAAAATTATAATTTTTTTTAAAACAAAAAATGTTTACTTCAAATAATCAAAATCAACAAGACAATATAGCATATTTTAATGGTTTAAACCCAATGTGGGCAAATCAATCATTAAAAGGTAATTTTATATATATATATATTAAATTTTATATATATAAATGTTTTTAGGCTTTTTTTTTTTTTTTTGTAATAGAAAGATTAATATAAAAAAAATATTTAAATACTAAATATAATATAAAAAATAATGAAATATTAAATATTTTTCTCATTATATATATACATTTTTTTATTTTGAAACTTTTTATATATATATATATATAAATTAAAAATAAATACTTAATTATTTTTTGTTTTAATAGAAGAAGAAAAAAATGGACAGGATATTCCATATGGATTAAATAATACTGATGCTTGGAAGGTTATTGGTAGTCCACAAAGAAGAATGTCTATTTCTGGTTTACAACAACAAATGATTGATGATAAGGTTAATACTAATAATTTATTATCTGTTGATTCCTTTAATGAAATTAAAAGAAGAAATAGAGCTGCTTCAACTCCAGTTCCACCAATAGGATTAAATAATGATTTATTTTCCTATCAATTTAATGCTGCTGCATTATCTCCATCTTCTATTGATGTTAAGACAGAAGAATCAAATGCTGATGCGTATTACGCTCTTCGTCAAGCACAGGCCCAAGCGCAAATACAAGCACAACGTCAACAACAACAACAATGGAATGCTTATTATCAAGCTAATGTTAATAATAAGGCTAAAAGTATGACCGAGGAAGATAATGGAGAAATAAGTGAAAAAAGCAGTTCATATGCAATTAACAATGGTAGTCATCCATCAACTCCAGTAGCTTTACCAACTCCACCTATGGTAACTTTAACTACTACAGATACAACTACAACTTCTGCAGTTACCACTACTATTAATATTTCATCTGTTCCATCAACTCCTGAAAGTAAAAATGCGCAACCAATTAATACTGCTGAAGATACTGAAAATGCAAAGGCTAATGATAATGAATCCTCTGCTAATAGTGAAAAGGAAACTTTAACCACTACTAAGCAAAAGTCAGCTTTAGGAAAAATTAAAATTAATACTAATTTCAATAATGAAGGTAAATTGGAAGTTCCAAAATCAAATGAAACACAAAATAGACATAGAAGTTCTTCTT
>JACVTC010000024.1:325000-342500 GCA_016946835.1 Neocallimastix lanati (nom. inval.) | reverse complement strand
TTGTGTAGCCTCGAATATTCAAAACTATAGCTGAAAACTATACCATTGCCCTAGTGCTTGAAGATAATTAATAATTAACAACTCAAATACTCCGAACGGTGCCGTATTCGTTTATTGTAATATAATCGAAGATGTCGAGATATATACATTTTTCTGAGTTGTTGTGCTCCATAGCATATACAGTTATGTGAATGATTTGAAAAACAACACTAAAATATGGAGATAAAACACCAATGAACCATTATATGAAATATATAAATTTAAAAGGTATTCGTAAAGAGCGTAACGACAAGCGATGGAATTTCACGTATATTACTGGTGACAAAAAGTTGTGCCCAGATATGATGGAACGCTTGAAACATATTTAATAGTATAGAGAATATAAGATAGAACTATTATAAAAAGTACACTATGGAAGAGACATAGATAATCATGAATGCTCGTCAGTTGCACATTCTAACCCCTCATTGGAATTATAAAAAGCTTAACTAAATTATAGGTCACATTCGAAGAGTCGGATCTCATGATACTCTTCCCTAAAATGAACGGAAAGTGGATCATCTATTTGAATATGATATATAATCCTGTTTATAATTTAATGAAGCAGATTACAAAAATTTATCAAAACTCTTTCATACAAAAAACATAGTCAAAGGCAATATTCTTATAAAATATTCTAACCGAAGCATACACTACGAAAATCTATTGAATGCTTCGTTTGTAATTAATTAGGAATAAAATAAAGGATAAAAAAAAAAAGAAGAAAGTAAGTCTAATTTAGACAGCAATTCATTAAATTTGTTGATGATAAAAATTATTATTTTTTTTTTCTTTTTTTTAGATTTTACATAAGAAATCATTAAATATTTCTAATGACAAGATAAAAAAAAAAAAAAAAAAAAAAAAAAAAGAAAGATTCTGAAGATATATATTTTTAGTTTTATTTATTTAACAAGTACTGGGTCTCTTTCATGGAACAAATTAAATCAGAAAGTTGGGTCTTTAGGGAAATAGTTAATAATATGGTAGTCCGCATAATTAGACGATATGTAGACAATATGATAGTTACAAGTGAAAAAGAAGAAATTAATAAAATAAAATAAAATAAAAAAAAAAAAAAAAAAAAAAAAAAAAAAAAAAATTAAAAATTTCAAATTTTCAAAATCAGGACCAATAGATTATTTATTAGGTGTAAAAATCGAATATAGAAGTTAAACATATTAACATATAAATACTCTCACAAACACAATTTATAGAAAATTTTTTTAAAAACATTCAATATCAATAATAAAAGAATAAGAAGAACACCATGTGTTGGTGACAATTCAAAATAAGAATATAACCAGCCATTCAATAAAATAAAATAAAGTATAAAAGTGCGATTGATATGTTGATATATTTATCATAATGTATCAAGCCAGAGATCATTTTTCAGTAAATAAAATAGCAAGAAATTCAGAAAACCCAACAGTATCTAACTGGCATTAAAGTAATAGAAATTTTACAATATTAAAATCAAAATATTTTGGGATTGGTGACATTGTAGATTACACAAATTCAGACTTCGTTGGTAATGTTACTGACAGAAAATCCACTTCAGGAAATATAATTCTAATAGGAAATAATCCAATATCTTGGATTTCTAAGAAACAGACAGTACTTGTCACATCAACAACTGAACCTGAATATATCAATGCACCAGTATACAATAAGAAATTATTAAGAATTAAAAATATCTTATGTACGAATCATTTAAATTTAATAAATCTCTAACATTATTCACAAATAATAATACCCAAGCAAAATTTTTATAGAAAATGACTAGATAAATCCAAAATTAAAAAATACATTTCAATTAAATATCATTTTTAATAGGAATAATATTGAGATAAAATTTAATCAAATTAAAATATATCAATACTGACAAAATGATAGCTGACTCATTAATAAAATACGTTAATGGTTTTATTAAACTAACTCCTTTTTGTAAATCAAATTTTAATTACAAATGAAAACTAATTTTTGGAGAGTGTTAAAGTATTAAATAATATATATAAATAAACTTAATAATTTAGATTTATAATAAAATAATAGAAAAGAAGTCGATATAATGTAAAATTAATAATTATAATAATAAATATAGTCTTTTGAACTGAAAATAAATTTATAACCATCTTTTAATATTTTTCCATTGGAAATATGAATAACATTTCTAAAAAAAATAGAAATAAAATAAAATAAAATAATATAAAATAAAATAAAATAAAATAAAGTAAAATAAAATAAAAATAGTATCTTCATAAAAACATAAACTTAAAATTAAATAATGAAATAATGATCTAATAAAATAAGTTAAATTTTTATTTATTTTTATTTTATTCTTACTTTTTTAAGAATAAAATAAAAATAATAATAAAAAAAGTTTGATATTAATAATTATACTTTATGAAACATTATATATCTTTATTATATTTAAATAAAGTTATATTAAAATAAAATTTATTGATTTAACGTATTATAAAAAAAAAAAAAAAAAAATTATATACATGTAATAAATTGAGGATAAATTCTTACTTTTTATATATTTTTATATTATTAAAAATTCTCAAAAAATGAAATTACGAAATATAATAATATACATAATAAATATATTATTTTTAAGTAAATATTTATAATAATAATAATAATAAATATTTTCAATTGATATACTGTATATATTCTAGAATTAATAATAAATAAAAAAAAAAAAAAAAAAATATATATATATATATATATATATGTATGTATATACATACATATACATTTAATAGATATTGTAAATGGGGTTGTTATAAATTCAGTGACTTTTTCTCAAAATGGTGCTTCTGGTATATATTCAGTACTTGTTGATGAATTTAATAAATATTCAGTTGAACAAAATTTAAATATAACTTTACGTTTGAATCTTGTTTCAAGGCAAAATTCTACTGTCGTGGTGAAGGATTATGAAACAATGTTAGAATCACTATTTGAACATCGATCCAATAAATATGAATTAATTTTTTTTGATAATATTCATTCTATAAAATTTAGTCCCTTTCTTTTAAATTTAAAAAACTATATACCTAAAGAACATTTCGAACCATATGAATCTGGAATAGCTACTACATCTTGTGTTCGTGATAATAAATGGGTTGGATTGGTAATAATTTAGTTGTATTATTGTTATTATTATTAATATTATATTATATAAAATAAATAGAAAATAAATAAATAGATAAATAAATAAAATTATATTTTTTTTTTAGGGTTTTTTTTTTAGTTTATTAAGAATTTAATATTATTTTTTTTTTTTTTTTTTTATTTTTTTTGGAATATTATATATCAATACTTATATATTTAATATTTATATTAGCCAATTAATATAGATGTTACATTTCTCTATTATAATGATGCTTATTTAAATAAATATAAAAAACCCGTTCCAAAAACATGGGAAGAGCTACTAAAAATAGGAAAATATATTCAAGATCAAGAAAAAAATAATAACAATACAGATTTTTTGGCATATAACGGTTTATTTAGTAGTATGTTTTTTTTTTTTTTTTTTTTTTCGATCAAATAAATTATTTTAATCTTTAAATTATCAATAATAATTAATAAATAATTAATAAATAATTAAATAATTAATAATCAAAAATCAAAAATCAATAATCAATAATCAATAATAACTATTAACTAATAACTAATAAATAGAACATAATAAATAATATATTAAAATTTGTCTATATTTTAATTTTATATTTACTAAAAAGGATCAGAAATTGGAACTTGTTCACTTATTGAATTTATTTATTCATATAGAAAATCATTGAAAGCACCAATTCCAGAATTACAAAGTGAAGAATCGATAGAGGCATTAGAAATGATTAAAAAAATTAAAAATGAAATTGCTTCAGGTTAATATATTTATGATATACTATTTCTTAATTTTATTATAAATTATTATTCTTTATATATATATATATATATAAAAAAAAAAAAAAAAAAAAAAAAAAAAAAAAGTTTTTAAATTATACTAATTAATTATTATCAATATATGTAAATAAATCAATAAATTAATAAATAATATTATCTTAATTAATAAATAAATATATAGATCAATTTTTTCAAGAAATGGAAGTATTTTCAGGTAGTTATATAAATTCAGGAAAATTTTTATTTGCAAAATTTTGGTATATGCCCTTATTGATTCATTATAATTTTACTAATCTTCCGGGAAGAGAGGAAGGATTATCAGGCTCTGTTATTGGTGGTTATAACTTGGGAATTAATAAATATACAAATGATAAGCATAGAGATGCTGCTATTACTGCTTTTAGATTTATAACTTCTAAAGAAATGCAAAAAAAATTAGTACTAGAAAATCAGGAAATAATATCAGCCATACCTAGTATATATGAAGATGAAGATGTCTGCTTAAAATATAATTGTGAAGTATTTAAAAATCTTCAATTAGTTACAAGACCTACTGATAAATTTAGGGATTATGATGATTATTCAGAAAAATATAGAGATTGGATATATGAATTTTTATACGGAAATAAAACCGCTGCTGAAGTGTTAAAAAAAATAGATGATTTAACAAAAATATATTATATTGAAATCAATCCAAAAAATTCATTACTTGGTATATATATTTTTTTGATTACTTTGCTTTGTTCAATTTTTATGTTAATTTCATTACTACTTCTCCGAGTTAAGAAATTCAGTTCCAGATTAAGATTTTTATCCAATGATTTTTGGATTATATCGGTTGTGGGATCATGTATAATCATGAGTTCACTTTATACCGAATTGGAAAAAGTTACATATTCTAAATGTCATATAAAACCGATATTATTATGTATTGGATATACTTTAAATTTAGTTCCTATTGCATGTAAATTAATAGTTAATTTTCCAGAAGAAAATAAAATTTCTGTATGGGTATCGAAACATAGATATTCCTTTTTATTAATATTTTTATTAATTGACCTTTCCGAAAATCTTTTACTATATATTACACCATATGAAATTGAAAAAAATACAAACATTAATGGAGAAATATTTCAATTTTGTATGATGACAAGTCGTTTTGGACGAATTGTTATTTATATAATGTTAATTTCACGGATTTTAAATTTTATATTTATTTTGTTTTTAATATTTGTTGAATGGAATATTAAACAAACAAAAAAAGATATTAAATTTTTATTATCAGCTATTTCTATTGATATATTATGCTTGATCATCATCAATATTATAATATTAACCAATCTCAGAGTTAAGAGTTATACTATTTACTATGTTATATATTCAATTTTAATAGCTACTTTTTCTTTCTCAAACTATCTATTTTTATATGCAATAAAAATTATCATATATTATATTAAAGATGATAAAAAAGAAGAGACACAGATAATTTTAAAAATTCAAGAACAATTTCAAAATTCTACTCATTCATGTCAGAATTCAAGTGATATAAATTCTGATTTTTCAATGAGGAGTGATAAATCTAATAATACTTATAGAGTTTCTAAAGTATTAGAAACTTCAACTGGACTTCAAAAATTATTGAAATTTCATAATAAGGAATACATCTAAAAGCCATGTTTGAAATTACAAGAAACAAGAAAAGACAAAAAAAAGAAAACAAAAAGGTTTATTTATTAATAAACTATATAATAAATTTTTATCATAAGATAGTTAAATAAATTTATTGATTTATTAGAAATGATAAAATAAAAAAAAAAAAAAAAAAAAAAAAAAAAAAAAAAAAAAAAAAAAAAAAAAAAAAATAAATAATATAAAATAATGTAATTAATCTATTAAATATTTTAAAATAAATATTATATCATTATTTACTAATATACTATAATTATACATCAACTTTTATTATTTATTAATTAATGTGCCTTCTCATATGTATTGTGTTTATAAGAAATTTTAATAAAGTTATGTTCTTTTTATCAATTGTAAAATGAATTAAATGATTTAATAAATAATAATAAATTTTAATAAAAGTAATTACTATTTAATAACAATAAAGAATAATAATAATATATATATATTAAATATTCGATTTATTGATGTAATTAATAATAAAAATAATATATATATATATATAATTAAATAAATATAAAAAAATAAATGAAAAATTCCTTTAATTTCTAAAATTAAAAAAAAAAATAATAAAAAAATAAAAAAAAAAAAATAGAAACTAAAATAAAAACTAAAATATTAGATAAAAAGAATATTAATAAATAAAATAATTGATAAATAATAATAAAATTTTCTTTTAATATTATTTGATTTTTTATTTATATAGAAATATAAAAATATTATATATCGATCTATTTATTAAAATATAAACTAGTATATTATTTTATATTAAAAATATTTTTTTTTTTTTTTAAAAAAAAAAAAAAAAAAAAATGAATAAAATAGCCAGAACGAAAATTATTTTACTTTGTTGCATATATAGTTATAACTTATTCCTTCTTTATAAATACCAATTAAAAATGTTCAAAATTCATTTCCAAGTTTAGAAGTCAAACGTTTAAATATTAATAAAATTTTTATTTTTGAATATATAATGAATTCTTATGGAATTAAAGAGGAATATTGTACTTTGCTTTATACAACATATCGAGTTCCAATATAAGAATGTATTTATAATGTCAATAAAAATAAAAAAAAAAAAAAAATCCTTTATAAATATAGATTTATATTTAAAAAGAATAATATTAATTCTGTTAAGGAGTCAATATAAGATATGATGTGTACACAACAAAATGTATTATTATTTAATTAAATTTTATTTATTATTTATTAATTTATATGATTTAAAAAAGTATTTAAAAAGACTCAAAATATTAATTTCATAAAAAAATTTTCTTTTTATATTTTACATACAAATTATTACTTAATCAAATATTATAAATATTTATAATACTTTAATGTACAAAAGTTTAAATATTATGTTGAACTTTAACATTCCCCCTACATTAAGTATTATATAATATTTTAATTATTATATACAAGTTTTTTTTTTTTTTTTTTTTTTTTTTTTTTTTTTTTTTTAAAAATATATATATATATACAATTAAAGAAATATTATTCTTTGAAAATTAAATTTGTAAATTTTGTCATTTGTACTCCTGAGATACTTTTAGTTAATGGATTAGCTAACATGTTTTCAGTATTAATGTATTCTAATTCAATTTCGTTTTTCATAATCTCTTCTTGAATAAATTTATATCTTAAATCTATATGTTTACATCTTCCTTTAGAATTTGTATCTTGAGCAATTGCAATGCATGCTTTATTATCTACCATAATTTTAAATTTTATATCTTGATTAAATATTTCCTTAAATAAATTTTTGAACCATAAAGCTTGTTTAGTACATTCAGTTAAACTAACAAATTCAGCTTCAGCAGTAGATAAAGTTACGTTTTTCTGTAACTGAGATTTCCATGAAATAGGGCTTTTTCCAAGTAAAAATATATATCCACTTGTAGATCTTCTCGTCTTTTCATCGTTAGCAAAATCTGAATCTGAGTATCCGATAAATTTATTATTTTTATTATAATGTAAAGATTTATTTTTTGTACCATTTAAATATTGTAAGATGCTCATTAAATTTTTATAATCAGCTTCTGTTGGATTTTCACATATTCTTGATGCTTCACTTACAGAAAACATTATATCAGGCCTTGACTTTACAGCGATATATAGTAACGCACCAAGTAAAGATTTATATTCTTTTGGATCTATTAAAATTGAATTATTTCTTTCATGTTCTGTAATTTTCCTGCATGGTGTTTTAATTTGTTTTGTTTTCTTCATATTATATTTTTCTATTATTTTATTAATATAATCTATCTGATTTATTTTATAACCATCACTTGTTTTATAAATATTTATACCTATTATTTTAGTTGCATTAGAATCTTTAGAAATTTTATATTTATCTTTTAATTTGCTTACTGTATAGTTTATTTCATTTTTAATTCCTGTTATTAAAATATCATCTACATATAATGTTAGTAAACATGTTAATTTATTATTTTTATTATATTTCCCAAAGAGACATTTGTCAGTTTTGTAATTTCTAAAACCTATACTTACTAAGTAATGTGATATTTTATTATACCACATTCTTCCAGCCTGTTTTAAACCATAAAGAGCTTTTTTAAGTAGCCAGAATTTATTAGTATTAAAATTTTTATCACCATAAGGAATCTTTGTATAAATCTTTTCTTCCAAATCTGCATTCAAGTAAGCAGCTTTTATATCCAATTGTTTCAAGTCCCAGTTGAACTTTGATGCAATAGCGACCGTAAGTCTTAGACTATCTGCTTGGACTGTTGGGGAGTATGTCTCTATAAAGTCTTCTCCAGCAATTTGCTGACAACCAAGAGCCACTAATCTTGCCTTTTTCTTCTTTTTATCCTTTTCGGCAAAGACCCATTTAGTACCAATTATATTAGCGTCAGCTGGTATGTTTTTTACCACTTTCATAACATTGTTGTCGTACATATTTTTTAATTCGTCATCTATTGCTTCTTTCCATTCTTCACTTTCTGGTGAATTAATAGCTTGTTGATACGTTGTTGGGATATTTGTTTTAATATTTAAAATTTTAAATCTTTTATTACTTACTGATTGTAATTTTTCTTTTCTGGAAGTTAAATTTTCTTCATCTGAATCATCTGAATTATTGCTATGTGTAACAAATCTTAATGTTACTTAAGATTGTTATAAGGTTTTTTACACAAAAGGTTCTCGACACTAAAGTAATTCAAAATATGTTTTATTAAAATAAGTTTTTTTATTAGTAAAAATATAAATTATTATTTTATTAATTAATCATTGTAATATTTTAAATTACTTTAAAATTAATTAATAAAAGCACAAGTAAAAATATTTTATTATGAAATTTTACACCTATTTATAGTTTTTCAGGAAAATTAATTATTTTAAGTTATCAGTTGTTATTAGTAATTATTAGAAATAAAAGAAAATTAAAGAAAATTAAAGAAAACAAGTTTTCTTTCTAGAAAATGAATCTTAGATAAAAAATGATAAAAAATATTAATAAAATAGATTTTTCTAGTTTTATCGGTTCAATTGTTTAACCGATAAACACTAGTAATTTCTTTAATATTCTAGTTATAATAAATAAAAAGTTATTAAAATTTGAAAAGAGTGGGTGTCGAACCCTAAGGGTTCAGCTCGATGGTTGTGGTAACTTACCATTGAACCATAGTTACTAATTTACTAGTTATTGGTAAAGAACGAACATATAATGGATTATTAATTAGAATTTCAACTTACTTTAGAATCCATTATATTATTCTTTACTTAATATTACTTTACTATATTTTCTATACTAAAATATTTTCTAAATATATTTATTTTTTTTATATTTTTATTAAAAGTTTCTAAAATATTATCAATAATTTTATATTTTTATTATTAATATCAATATCTATAATTTAACCTTAAATTTTATTATTTTATTAAAGTGTTTATTATCAATATTAATATTTTATTTTTATTTTCAAATATATTATTATATTATTATTATATTGTATCAATATTAAACTTGTATTCTTTTTAGTATTTTATTTTATTTTTAAATTGATTATTTTATATTTTTATTCCCCACAAATAAAATCAAATCTTAATTGATTAATAATAAATATTAAATATATTATAGTTTTTAAATTTATTTTATATAAAATATAAGAATATTATATTAACATTCTTGATTAAAATAACTTTATTTTTCTGTAAAATCTTTTTAAATTTTGTTTGTTACTTTTCGTATATATTAAATAATTTAGTTTTAGTATATGAAAAATAATATAAAATTATGTAAACAAAATTTATTAAAATAAAAATACTTATGAATTAGTTAATTTAAATTAATATAAAATTTTAAGTAATTAGTAATAGTAAATATTTTTTTTTAAATATGATAATAAAATGTAGAAAGGCTTTACATATTTATTTTTTTTCAAAAAGTATAAATAAGTGAAGTTTTTCAATAATTAAAATGTAGACAGAAAAAATATTAAAAATAAATAATTAAATAAAATTCTAATAAAACCCGAACCATAACATTATGAGTTTCGTTACACTATGTGATCTTTTCTTGTTTATATATTTAAGTTTTCTTTCATTTAAAAATTCATTATCAGATTCACTATCATATTCATTTTCTTCTATTTTAGTTTCATTATTATTATTAATAATTTTATTACTATTATTATTATTATTATTTGTAACGATTTAGTGATGTTGCTCACTAGGTCGTTGTAGATGAAGTAAATAAATAAATTAAAAAATAATAAAATTATATATTTTATGGTTTTATATTATATTTTATTTATTTATTATTTACGTTAAACAATATTGACTCGAAGAGTCAAAATAAAATAATAATACATGATATTTATATTCAAAGATAAAATTATTCTATTACATGATTGATTGATTATAAATGTATAAATATTAAATAATTAAATAAATTTAATTAAATGAATGATTATTAATATTTTAAATAAATATAATTAAATGAATGAATTAACTAATAATTAATTAAATTATATTATCAAAAAGGTAAAAGGTAAAATTCGAACTTATGTCATCCACTATGGTAACTCAAGGTAGGTACCATTGAGTAACTTCAGCCAAGTTATAACGATACTGATATCGTTACATGGTCCTCCTCTAAGGATCGGATACCAGACGATCTTAGATATCAACTCGGAGAAGATTAAGAATATATCAGAAATAGAGAGAATCCATGAATACGGAGAAAATAAACGGATTAGAGTAGATTAGATTATAAGAAGAAAATGTATTCCATGGAAAGATTATATTAAGAGTAGGTGAGCTGCATATCGGTAATGTGGTAGATACAATAAAGGAGATTTCTTGATATCACTTGTTATTTTAAACAGAAGTCTTTCAGATGGCAGGTAGCTTGTTGTTCTTGATGGATGAGTAGTTTATTTCATAAAATTTTACTTTGTTCTTGATGGATGGATGATATTTTCTTCTTGAATATGATCACGTGATTTCAAAAGCTTGATGGATGAGTAACCGTTTTGGAGTAGTAAATTCCTTTAGTGAGAGATTTTCAATTCAATAGTAGAAAACAAGGTTATGAGGTAGAAGCCAAATTTAGAAGGTAGAAACCGAATTTAGAAGGTAGAAACCAAAATATAGCAATAGAGATAATTCGGAAAAGGTAGACCCATCAAGTTAGGCTTAGTTAATCTAAATTTATAAATATGCTTTGAATATAAAAATAATGTTAGTAAATGATTACGTTGAAGGGTGAATGGATGGATGACTCATCTACAACAAGGTAGTGAGTGTTATTTCAACGGGAGTCAATATTGTAACGATTTAGTGATGTTGCTCACTAGGTCGTTGTAGATGAAGTAAATAAATAAATTAAAAAATAATAAAATTATATATTTTATGGTTTTATATTATATTTTATTTATTTATTATTTACGTTAAACAATATTGACTCGAAGAGTCAAAATAAAATAATAATACATGATATTTATATTCAAAGATAAAATTATTCTATTACATGATTGATTGATTATAAATGTATAAATATTAAATAATTAAATAAATTTAATTAAATGAATGATTATTAATATTTTAAATAAATATAATTAAATGAATGAATTAACTAATAATTAATTAAATTATATTATCAAAAAGGTAAAAGGTAAAATTCGAACTTATGTCATCCACTATGGTAACTCAAGGTAGGTACCATTGAGTAACTTCAGCCAAGTTATAACGATACTGATATCGTTACATTATTATTATTATTATTATTTAAAGGATTATTCAATTGTGAATGAATATTATTATTATCATTTATACTTTCCCCCTCAATTAAAGAATCCTTAAAATTAATAATAGAATCAATATATTTGTCACAAAAGAATGTAGTATTAATAGTTCCAGGCATATCTTCCATAAAATAAACATCTCTTGAAGTAACTATAGAGTTAGTAGAAATATCTAAAATTTTGTGGCCAAGAGAGTCAGATGCATATCCTAAAAATATACCAGGTTTAGAGTTATTGTCAAATTTATTCGTTTTGTGATTGTTATAGAAAAATGCTTTACATACAAAAACTTTAAGGTGGGAAATATCAACTGATTTATTGAAAAATAATTCATTTGGAATTTTATTATTAATACTCTGATGTGGATTCAAGTTATAGAGGTGAGCAGCACTAAGAATAGCGGAATCCCAAAACTTGTAGGGTAGCTTAGCAGAGTTTAATAGAGTAGATGCGCAACGATTAAGTGTTTGATTTAAGCGTTCAGCACGACCATTTTGTTGTGGGTAACCAGGAACTGAATGAATGAAATTAATTCCAAAATTTTCTAAATAGATAGTTAAAGTTTTGTTGATATACTCAGTACCATTGTCAGATTTGAAATTTATAATTTTATATGAAGTAGTATTGGAAATAAATTTATGAAATTTAATAAATATGTTAGGAACATCAGACTTATTCTTGATAAGGTAGACCCAAATTTTTCTAGAGAAATCATCAAGAAAAGTAACATAATAATTGAAATCATTATATGATGTTTCCAATTTTCCAACTACATCAGAATGAACTAGTTCCATAGGTTTTGAAGCATTATTAGGGGAAGAGTAGAATGGTTTTCTCTTTAATTTAGTGATTTTGCATTGGCGACAATTTTTATCATTATGGTATTTAGTATGCTCAATGACAAAATCTTTGATATCATTATTATAAAAGTGTCCCAAACGAGCATGCCACAAGTTAGTATCAATGCTGAAAACATAATTCTTAGATATAGTATTATTTGAAGGTATTGTATCAAACACAAATAAATTTTCATCATTCGCAAAAATATTTGCAATTAACTTATTATTTTTGAATATTTGTAAACGGTCTTTGTTATTTACGCGTTTCATTATAATAGTGCATCCATTTTTTAATATTGAATGAGTGGAAATTAGATTGTTTTGAATATTTGACGCGTAATAAACATTTGATAATATAAAATCTTTATTTTTAAATTTACCATTGTAAGTACCTACATTTTCGACCTTGTCTAAATCACCATTTGGATAAATGATATTTTTATTATTTACTTTATTTATATTGTTTAAATTGTTGATGTTATTAGTTAAGTTGATGCCAGTACCACTATCAATAATCCAATGTGTGGAATTATTATTATTATTTATTGTTGTATAATTACAATTTTGAATTACTGAAATACCTCCTGTAAAATCAATGTATACCTCATCTTCATTTTCATTATTATTTTCAAAAAAATTATTGTTATTATTATTAGATTTATCATTGTTCTTATTAATAATATTTCCAGAGTAATAATTATTTTTGTTATTATATCTTTTATAATAATTTTTATTTTTGTAATTATTATTTTTATAATTTTTATCATTATCATCTGATTTATTATTTTCTTTAATTAAAAGATTATATTTACAATGATCAGTAGAGTGACCTTTAGTTTTGCATATATGACAATAATATTCGTTACGAATTTTATTAGAATTATTATAATTTTTATTATTATTTGGTTTATTTTTATTTATATTATTGACATTTTAATCGTTTATAACGGTAGTTTTTGACCTTAAAATTTCGGCTTTTTCAAAAAAGTCATGCCTTTTATTTAATTCTTTAATAAGATCATCAAAAGTTTTATAACTATAAATTGGTGGTGAATTTATACCAATTCTATCTAATTCATTTACTGCAAATAAAAGTTTAGTTTCCTCATCAAAAGGAATTCTTTTTAGTTTATTAGATTCAAATTTATGTTGTTCGAAAAGATTGTTTAATTCATTAATATATTGAATATAGTCATTGTTTATTAACTTAAGATTAATAATTTTATATTCAAGAATATTTAATAGTGCTTGGCCAGATTGATAGAAACGGTTTTTTAATCTATCAATCATACTATAAGCAGTTTTACATCCTCGTAAATATTCTTGGTTTGATTTTTCTAAACTATTTATTATGATAGATTGAACCGCATTATCCGATTTTATTTGACCTCTGTTCATATTTGAATATTGGATTTCTTTTTCAATATAAATATCTAAATCATTGGCAATGAGATGTCTCTTTAAAGGCTCATACCAATCTAAGAAATTTTCTTTATTTAATACGAAATCTTTAATTTCAAAAACAGATTTAGTTATATTTCCATAATATTTGTTTATGATAATCCTTTTATCATTGGATTTATCATCTTCATATGAAGAAACAGATTCATTGTCCTTATTTTCAGTTGGATTCGATGAACTCGAACTCTCTTCAATATGATTATTATTGTTATTCTTTCTTTTAGCCATTCTTTGGAACATTAATATAAAATAATTAATTATATTATAAAGTCATTAAAATCATTAAAACGTTTTAAAAATTAAAATTAATAATAGGTCTCTTGATATATGAGACTCTTAATCTGTTAAGGAGTCAATATAAGATATGATGTGTACACAACAAAATGTATTATTATTTAATTAAATTTTATTTATTATTTATTAATTTATATGATTTAAAAAAGTATTTAAAAAGACTCAAAATATTAATTTCATAAAAAAATTTTCTTTTTATATTTTACATACAAATTATTACTTAATCAAATATTATAAATATTTATAATACTTTAATGTACAAAAGTTTAAATATTATGTTGAACTTTAACAAATTCTTATATAATTTATTTTAGAATTAAAAATAAGTCAACTTTGTTCACCAAATTATGAAACTAAATTTATTAGTGTTAAAAGCTATGCTTTGAATGTTAATAATGAATTAATAGAAAATTCGACAATTAGAAAAAATATATAACAAATGAAAAATAACAATACTATAAAAATTTGAAAAAATAAGAAAACAAGTTATATTCGTATTTGAAAAAAATAATCAATCCAATATATATATATATATAAAACTTTTTTTATTATTAAAGTTTAGTTTTTTTTTTTTTTTTTTAATTCTTTTTTACTTTCTTTGTTCTTTTTATTATCATTAATATTTTTCTTTTTATTTTTTTTTTTCCTTTTTATTATTATTATTTTTTTTTTTAATTATTATTATTATTATTATTATTATTAATTATTTTTTTGTAGATTTTTGTTTAATATACAAAAATATATAAATATAAATATTCATTTCATTTACCTATTGAATTATACTTTCTATATCATAATATAAAAAAAAAAAAAAAAAAAAAAAAAAAAAGGAAAAATAATATACAATAAAATAAAATAAAATAAAAAAAATAAAATAAAAAAAATAAAATAAAAAAATAAAATAAAAAAAATAAAATAAAAATAAAAATATAAATGAAATGAAATAATTATAATATTAATAATTTCTTTAATATAAAATATTAAAATTATATTAATAAAAAAAAAAAATACAATATAATAAATATCCATACAAAAATGGCTTGATAATAAACAGTGGAATATTATAATGAAATTTAAAATTTATTCAAAAAATTTAAAATATATGAAACATATAAAATATGAATAGAATAGCTCATTATTTTAACAAAAAAGATAAAATGAATATATATATATATATATATATATATTTCAATTTAAAAAGTAAAAAATAAAAAGTAGAAAAAAAAAAAAAAAAAAAATTATGAAAATAAAAAAAATTACATAAAAATTATACAAAATATAGCTTGTTAATAAACAATGAAATATTATAAATTGAAGTTTATTCTATAAGTAAAATATAAAAAAAAAAAAAATTATTTTATTTTATTTTATTTAGTAATTAAAAACAGAATTACAGAATTACAGAATTACAAATATCATTATAGACAGTACTACTACAATTATTTCAAAAATATTGTTAACTATTACTATATTTTTTATTCATTGAATATCATATTTAATATTAAAATAATAGTTATTAAAAATTTAGATAAAAATTTTATATTTATTTAAAATAACACTATTATTCTTTATCAGAGTTCAGAGTGATTCTCATTATATGAACAAGGTTCGAATTCTATTGGTGGATAGGTTTGTTTTTTCAAATGTTCTAAGCAATACATATCTTGTGATTTACAAAGAGAATATATATCTCCATTTACAGATTTACCATAATTACATACCATTAAACTTTTATTAGTTAAAGTTTTTCCTTTTATATTAATATTATTTCCAAGAAAGCTATATAATATTAAAAATTATATTAATATTATTTATTAATATTAATATTAAATTATAATATAATAAATTATAATATTTATATATATATATACAACACTAAATGTATATATATATATATATTTTTTTTATAATTATTATATAATTAAGATTATGTACATTGAATGAAGTACTGGTAAATTATTCAATGAAATTGGTATTTCATCATTGATTACATTAGAGCTTAAATTTCTAATTAATAATATATTAATTAACATATTAATATTATACATATATATGTATATAGTTACTTTTTAATTTAATTTAATTTTTGTTTATATGTATATTTTTTTTCTATATATATATATTTATATATAATATTTTTTTTAACAATATAACTTACAGGGATGTTAATTTTTTAAGATTTCCTAATGATTTTGATATATTTTTAAGTTGATTATCATGAATTTCACTATAGTAGAGGTATACATATTTATTCATTTTTATTTTTTTTTTTTTTTTTTTTTTTTTTCGTAATAATAATATTTAATATATTAATGATATTATTAAAAAGAATTTTATTTATTATTCGTTTGAAATAATTAACAATAATATTGTTAGTATATAATTTGAATTTAATAATTTTTGAATTATACGTTTGGACTTACAGCTCTTTCAAATTTTTAAGTTCACCTATTGAATTAGGTAGATTTTCAATATTATTACACGAGAGATCCCTATAATACACCACCATAGTATTTATAAAATAACAATAGTAATGATAATAAATTGTTTTAAAAGAAAAAAATAAAAAAAGAAAAAAATTTGTATATGATAATTAGTTAATAATCAAATATATATATATATATTTATAAAAAAAAAAAAATTAGATAATAAGTTCTTACAATTTTTCGAGTGATTTTAACTTTCCAAATGTTTCAGGAATAATATTAATTTTATTTTGATATAAATCTCTACATTTTTTTTATAAATAGTTAATATATATTTTAAAAAATATATAATAAATTATCTATTATCTCGATTATTATATTAGTATTTACAGTTCCTTAAGGCTTATAAGATTTCCTATTGAATTTGGAAGGGCTTCAATATTGTTATGTTGAATATGTCTTTATTATGTCGTATATAATTATAATATTAATAAATTAACAAATAATAATAGTAATAATTAATAATAATATTTAATAATAATATTTAATAATAATAATTAATAAT